>JAZHYW010010892.1:0-36568 GCA_037355805.1 Ixodes ricinus | reverse complement strand
GTGCGTAAAGTTGGCTGTTGTCTCCTAGAGGCCAGATTTTGAGTTTTTCGTTGTTTGTCAAGCCATTTTATTTCAGCTGCTTCCTTTTCAACACCCTCTCAAGCTTCTATCTGGCTAGTGGAAAGCAGTTTTGATAATCCTGTAAATGTGAGGAGCAGTAAAGTGCCAATAATTATGCTTGCGAATTTCGCAATTTAGAATTTGTCGTCGTCCCTACCAAAGTGGTACCCTAGGTTATGTTTGTCATATCTGCAAGTGTTGCCGCGTGTATATAATTCAAATATCCGTTCAATGTACTGCATTTCAGATTGACCTCACTGAAAAAATGGAATTAGTCAATGCATATTCATCGAAGAAAAAAACCCGGTAAGCTTTCATCTCTAGAAATATTCACCGATAAAACTGAAAACTTTATTTCCAAATAAAAGCCAAAAAAAAAGTATGGCAAATCCTAGAACAATAAAAACTGAAAAACACAGATCTCTAAATATAAAGCATGTCTCAGAGCTTAATTCAGAAACGAATCATTTGAAGTGTTTCACATGTCTGTCAGACAATTCATGAAATCTACAAACACAACGAATATTCCATAGCAAGAACACACATTTCCGAAGTCAATACAAGTGACAAATCGTATGGCTTCCTTGCATCCAATACAAGTATATGCTAGATGTAAGGATACAGTGAGTATCCATGCAAATGCGGTAGTCATATGCAACCAGGGGCGGATTTAGAGGGGAGTCTGGATGTCCTGACCCCCTCTTGATTTCTGCATGTGTAGAATTTAGGGCGTGAAACGAGGGAGAGGGGGCTCCTAAACAAATGGTACGCTGACCAACACCTGAACCCTCCCACCCTCAGGAAATTCCTGCATCCGCCCCTGTATGCAACTGGGGGAGGGAGAGCAGTGTGTGCCTTCACGCCCAGTCTTCCTTCCTGCAATAGGATTGTGACTCTGGCCTACACTCAAGCGAGCTCACTCATAGTGGAGGCAAGGCAAATCGAGCCTATGATTTCTTATGCTGTCGGCAACAAGTAATGTCGGTAGTGTGGAATGTGGAGGGGAGACCGACAGTAAGAGGGCGAGGGACAAAGCTCGGCCCCTTCCCCCGTATTGTGTATAGAATTATTTGAAATGTCCATGATGTGGAAGTGCAACCCAGCCCCATTGTTCCAATGCCTTGTCAGCGACTGTACTTATTATCTGAATGTTTACTATTTACTCATTTTTTAAACTTTTCTAGGGGTTGATCTGTGGACTGTCCACGAGTACGCACTCAGCAACACTGGCAGGCTCATGTTTGAGGGGGAAAAAAAACAGACATACCAACGGCGTGTGCTGCACTCTTCGCAAGTCACTATTGCCTTAACATCTGCTACGCTGAGAGCCTGACATGAACCCTGGAGTTCTTTCAGAGGTAATTTCCTGTTCTGTGATTTTGGTAGATGTATGTGGATGGCTAGTGGGACTCCATACTTTTTATCTATATCATTTCCAAGTTTACTGTTTCTATAGACCATTTGCTATATTACCCAAGCATCAAGGAGAATGCAGGGACTGGTGTTCCATGCGCCACACGCGCACGCCTTCCCCGTATAAAAGATTCGAAGTATGTAACCAAAATAAAGCGTTGACGAACGCACGTGCAAGATGCCATTTGTTTTAGGTATTTGCTTGAGAAAATTTACTACTGCTGAGGCCAGCAGGTGCGGCGCGTGGGACACCAATCCCTGCATTCTCCTTGATGCTTGGGTAATATAGCAATAGGTCTATTGAAATGAAGCAAACACCTTGCACATTTATTGTCATGAAAGACATGCAGCCACAATTGATACCTTACATTACCCCTCATTTGTTAGATAGAAGCTTACATATCTAATTGATGGGAAAGCTGTCGCAATTGCTTCTGCCAACTCAAATCAGCTATAGCATCTACATCCTGCATCAATGCTGTACTTTTTATTGAAATTGCACCCGAGCAGAAGCCATCAGCACGAGTGCACGCTTTGCCGCGAGGCACTGCACACGGGAGCTCCAGACAAAAGTAAAAAACCTTTTTATCTACTCTCGCAGTCAATCGAACCATTTCAATTGCACGTGCATGTAGACCAGTGGTCTTGGTGTTTCATTAGGCAGCTGGACTGCATTGTAATAACAAAGCGTCAGGCAGCTCAGAAATCAATTTTAGGGAAATATTTGCGCTCAAATCTAACGCTGCCTCAACCTGGCATGTGAAGGGGAAAGAAATAAGCAAATTTAAAAATGAGCTGATCTTTCCAACTGATTTGCCCCTTCTGACCATTACATGTCATTCTAAACCCCAGCAATTTTGCATATTTTAAATTGGCACCCTCTTCTCACTAATGTTTTCGTATACAAGCTTAGTCTGTGGTCCCACCTGTTCTAACTTGAGGGTTCTCAGGTTAGGAGAGCTACACTAGGGGGCATGAAGAGCTGCACGTAGCTCGCAAGCCGCAGTTTGGCCTCTCCTGATATTGTCTCACTCATTATTTGACTTTCTTCTAGTCTCTTCCTTCGATCATGTTGACTAAATTGATCATCTTTTTAGGTTACCAACTTGAATGAAATGTTTCTTTAATTCTTTAATGGCACTTATGTTTATTGCAGAGGTTTTCTGAGCATGAACGCTGACCGTGGCACCAGAGCCAAGCAGCCCAAATAAGAAGTGAACAAGAAAGTACTTTACCTGGTCAAGAAAATAGCAGATCTGGAGAAGAATGTGTGAGGCTGTAAGTATGATTCGTTACATTGTTTACTTTATGAATGGGAACTAGACAAGAGGCTCATTTCGAAGAGAGGCAGAAGGTGAAACAATTCAATGAGCATAAGAATCCACTGTCTGTCACAGGACAGTAAGAATAATTCTTGGATAGATAGTTGCAGGTATACATTTATCATTATTGAGGAGTATGTGAGGGTTTCGTAACAGAGCACTGTCTTGGCAAACTACAAGAATTACTCACTTAATATAGTGTGTTCGCCTGCCATTTAAAAAAAAAGAGTTTTCACTTCATTTTTTGCAAAAAATATCTAGCAATTCAGCACCTGATTAGTACTTCTTGTGAATTGGCAACTTCGTCAAATTATCTCTGCTGGATAGCAAGACAATAATATCACATGGCTTCTTTTAGAGCAAAATTTCCAGTTGTAGACAGGTACCTGGAAAGGTTAGTTTGTGAAGTATTGAAGGCGAATTTGCATTTATTACCTGTCCGGGAAGGGATGTGTGTTGAAGTTTACTATAATGGTTCTTCGTTGATTCTGGCGAGTGAGCTTATAACCAGTGAAGCATTCGGATAAGGTTGCATGAGTTCTTCAATGCTGTTAAAAGGGGATGTTAGGTTTCAACAATGTGCTTTGTGAGTCGAGTTTCGTGGCAAAAGCCAGTGACTAACACTCTGGACTGACTGACATGTCATACTGACAGCTGCAAATAACGAGTAAATGGTCATTTAGCCATGATCCATGGCGTCTAGTCACCATTGTTCCAAAATATTTTGATGGCCTAGTTGGTACACAAAATTAGCATAGTACACAAATTAGCATAGTACACAAAATTAGCACTAAAGACGCCTTTCCTTTGCCTTAATTTTTATTTTATTTTTATTTTCCACCAGCTTATCACTTAAAACTTTTCATTGTTATTTTTATTATCGTGATAAATTTTTCTCTAATTTGACTTTTTCTTACTTCTACTCTATTTTTCTTTCTTCTGTCCTTTCTGTGATTTTAGTCTAAACTTTATCTTTGTCTTCCTCTATCCTCCCATAAAACGTCAGTTGTTAGTAGTGCTCTGTCCTGTCTCCTCCTCCCTGTGTTCGTCTTTAGCTCTCATTTTGTGCACCACTGTTCGCGGGGTGCCATCCAGCTTGTCACCATGCTGGGAATAGCGGGCCAATGGTGATCACATTGTTCGCAGGATTACATAACCGTCATCATTGTGTGGTCACTTGACTATGCTGCAAATAGTGAACCAATCATAGTCAGATGGTCACATGACCATTATCTATTGTCCATGAACACACACAGCATGCGTCTGAGTGAGCCCAATACATTCTGAGCTTTCGTAGTATTTGTGAGCATGATCAAGCTTGCCTAAATGTTTTCTTTCATTGCTGGGATGCTGCTCACGCCTACATTACACCACAAGTTAATTCATCTCATCAATATAGAAACCAATTGATCAGACCCTGCTTCATTGCTGGACTATCACGATGGGCTTGAGCAAATTATCAAGACTTATTGCTGCTCTGGGCAATATACTATACAATTTTACTTTTGGAAAATTGCTTTCGTGCTCTCAAGTTTGGTCATTCTTGGCATTATGCATGGTCTGTCCAATCTAGTTAGTTAGCCAGCTCCATTGGGTGCACTTTTCACCATACACTTGTGCACCACAGAGAGGTGATAACCACAGGTTTCACACTGCAATTTTACATGTCTTGTTTCGATGTAGCAGAGCCACATGCTTGGAGGGGAAAGTTCTCATTTGAACATATGGTCCACAGGTCTTTGAATAGCCAGGGAAGTTGTGAAATGCTGATCTGTAAATTCTAAGTTGCTGTAGAATTTAAAAAAAAAACAGTGGTTTGCCAGTACGGGTCTCCCAAAAACGTTCATGCACTCGAACGGCCCACAAAAGTTGTACATATATATTATTTAATGCAGGGATTAAATGATGGAGATGTTAGCACTGTCAATAACAGTGCGGACATATCAAGTAGTAATACTTCTTGAACTGATATATTACTAGTTACATTTACATGTTACAATAAACATAAAAATCTTTATGTTAAATGCAATTGATGTGCATAACTAAATTACAGAATTTTTGTTCTTGAACTTCGACACTACTGATGGTAATGCAGGGGTGGGAAAGGAAAGCAGGCATTGTCTTCTAGTTATGACAGGTGAACAGATGAATCTCAATGTAGTATTCACAATGGAATGAATAAGAACGAAGTGTGCGTTCGTGCTCCAAAAGTTTCTTTCGCTGCTTGAAAATAGATTTTCGGCTGGTCCTGAAGGTGCTCCGAAATGACTTGCTGTTCATATCACTTCAGCAGTAGCTTGGACTTACTTTCCTTGATTTATTTCAGTCTGCGGTTTTCAACTAATTGTGTTCTGTTTGAATCAAGTGTGCAGTCATAAGGTCGTTCATCCTACGTGGGAACAAGGCATGCAACATGGGGCTTGGGCTCATTCAACACAAGGTCTTGGCACCAGGAAGATTTGAGCAGCTACAAGCAATGGCACTTGGGTCTTAATTTGGTGAGTATGGCAATAATTAAGTACCCAGCTGCTTTTGTGAAAAAAAAACAATTGGGGGGACACTTATGCTAAGCCTTAGTGTATGATGCGATACATGAGGGCAGGGGGTGGAGGAGGAGGAGGAGGAGGGCAGGGGCAGAGGCAGGGAGGGCAGCAGTGGGGAAGGAGATGGGAGCAGTGGGGAGGACAATCCTATAATTCCTTGCATGCACAAGGGGTCATGGAACTGCATGAGATTCCCTATGCACGGAAGACATTCTGGGATTTTCTCGACATGCCGACGCTGGTCGTTGGATCTTTTGATGCACGGGAGCCTTAACGCTATTGTGTTAAAACATAACCTAGCCTAGCTTCACTTATAACTCGAGCATAGCTTTACTACGCTGCCTATACTAGTTACATATAACAATGTCTATGTGATGCTTGAAATGAGACATGGTTAGCATGTTGTCATATATTTTAGGAGAAATGACGGTTTATTGTAGATATAATGGATCTTGTACATGGCAAATATAGGCCAATGATATGAGAAGTATGTAAGTGGCTGCTGCATCCCAAGCTGTCCAAATTTATTTTGAATATCTCAAATTGAAGTGCTGAGCACACTGCTGTCACCATATGTTGATCTGCAGCGACACCTGGCACAGCGCATAGAGATTGTATTGCAAGCTTAGCCTGAAGTTTCCAGCTCGCTCTGACTATTCACATCTCTTACAGGGGCAAGAGCATTGCATCCTGTGATGATGGGGAAAGTCTAGTTCTATGTTAGAACAGCATCACTGCCCAAATGGGTAACTCTATTTAAAGACAACCAGCTTAACTAGTAGAACCATAGTAGTAAACTTCTGTGTGAGCTGTGTAATTAATGTATAGACCGCTGATCTTGAAAACAAACTTGCTCTGCTCTTAAGTTGAAAAATGTCTAGTAAGTCAATATTAGGATTTCCCATCGAATAGCTTTATTTTAGAGCAGCAATCTTTGCCAAACTTTGTCCATATCCTCTCATTCATTTGCCTAAGTATATCGGGGCTGTGCAGGGATACTGAAATGTACTGTAACAGCTTCAAAAAATGAGGACAATAAAAGGAACAGACACGACAGGACAACAGCTGTACTCGCAACTGAAAGGTTTTATTTGAAAAGAAAAAGAGAACACAAATGTCAGCACCACATAACACATTGTGTAATCAAACAATACGCCCTCCACGAGGCCCATGTCATCAAAATAGGTTCACTAGACACCACCCATGCCAGTCATGGTCTGGCGCAAAAAGGACAGCGACGTATCACATAAGGCAACCGACGGCTCACTCACGCATCTTTCTCCGAGGCACAAAATATAAAAAGCCTCAATAATTTTGCCGGTGGCGCTCTCTCTATGCGTCCCTTCATCTGTCACCTCGTCAAAGGCCGGTTGACACGTGCAGTCTCTGCAATGCAAAGAGAGAGCCCCCCTTGCCGTGGCCCTCAGCGAGTAAGCATGCTCCTGGAAAATTTAAAAATCCTCTATAATTTTGTTGGTGTCGCTCTCTCTATGCGTCCCTTCAATCGTCACCTCGTCAAAGGCCGGTTGACACGTGCAGTCTCTGCAATGCAAAGAGAGCCCCCCCCCCCCCACCTCGCCGTGGCCCTCAGCGAATAAGCATGCTCCTGGAGCCTATCAGTAAGGCACTTCCCCGTGTGGCCTTTGTAGAATTTTCCACATGACGGGTATCTTGCACACCACACTCCAGACGCATGACACAAAAGGTTTTGCGTGCCTTTTGGTACACTTCGCCTTCACCCGATTACCGGCAAAACCTTTTGTGCTATGTGGCTCGAGTGTGGTGTACAAGATACACCTGTCATGTGGAAAATTCTACATAGACCAGACAGGGAGGTGCCTTAATGATAGGCTCCGGGAGCATGCTTACTTGCTGAGGACCACGGTGAGGGGACTCCTCCCTTTGCATTGCAGAGACTACACGTGTCAGCCCGCCTTTGACGAGGTGATGGTTGAAGGAAGGCATAGAGAAGTCCACCTGCGAAATTATCGAGGCTTTTTATATTTCGTGTCTCGGAGAAAGATGTGTGAGTGAGCCGTCGGTTGCCTTATGTGAAAAGGAGCTGTCCTTTTTGTGCCAGACCTTGACTGGCATGGGTTGTGTCTATCTAGTGAACCTATTTTGATGACATGGGCCTCGTGGAGGACGTATTGTTTGATTACACATTGTGTTATCTGGTACTGACGTATGTGTTCTCTTTTCCTTTTCAATCGAATTTTTCAATTGCGAGTACAGCTGTTGTCCTGTCGTGCCTGTTCCTTTCATTGTCCTCGTTTTTTGAAGCTGTTACACCCACCATATTATACTGAAATGGTATTTGGGAACACCAGAATACATGTACTACATGGCTTATAGCTACTGAGATATACTGAAGTTTGACTTGATTACCAGAAGCTAAGTTATAGTATTCCGTTTTCACAAAACGTTTTTACAGTGGAGCTGGCTGTTAAGGGCGAGGTTCCTCAGGATCGTGTCCATGTATGTCGACACAAACCTACCTGGACAGCTACCGCCATCTATAAGCGACGACGGGAAGCACACAACCAGTATGGTTTCCGCCGTCGCTCGTAGATGGCGGCAACCTTTCCAGCTATAATAGAAGAATGGATAGTTGGGTGCGTAGGTGGGAATTCATCGTAGGAAACAGCGCGGAAAACAGACGATGACGAAGAAGAAGCACACAGTGTATTGAGTACAGCTCTGCTGGTCTTCCTTCTTCACGGGAGTGGAAAGGTTGAACGTTTTTCAAACATTGTAAGCACTATCGGTTTCTTTGCACAGCGAATAAAGCGTGGCTTACATTATATAACATATCTACTAAATTGCCTATTTTTTGGTACGTTCATATATGTTATATTGATAAATGGTTTATTTCTTTTCCAGATCAAAGGGTGGGTGGGCCTGGGGTCTCTCCATCCAAGTAAATAAACCTGCTGTTTCTACTTCTATCCTACACATTATTTATGCAGTGTTCTGACTTAACTGCATTTGCATGTACATACACAACGATCACATTGCAGGCATGAAGACTACTCCGATTACAATATACAGCATGCCACAGATTTTACAGGCACAAAATGGCTAACCTAAGAGACTACATGACTCACTGTTCCATTCATTGTCTGTTGACCAGTAGTAGGAAGTAAATCGAAGCAGCGAAACATGTGCAGTGAAACGCGAGGCATGTCGTACAATGCGGTGGGAAGGTTATCGAATTTGACAATGCTTAAGTTTGTCGAATTCTGCAATCTTTTTGACGTGTTGTACGAAGTGCTGTGCGCTTCATTGTGGCAGCATTTTGCACCTTCAATTTACTTCTTACAATGGTCAACCGGCAGTGAATTAAACGGTGAACATTTTTACGGTGACCATTAAATTAGCGGTCAGTTGACCGGCACATAAACTGCCACCATGCCGTGATTTTAGCGGCAGTCAGTAAATCTCGTTTACGGTCTGTTCACTATTGCCCGTAAAATTAACGGTATCTTTTTTTACTGTGACCGTTTATTTCACTGGGAGATGACGGTCAGACAGTAAATTTGAATTTACGGTCTGCCGTATAAATGACGAGAAGTTGTTGGCAGCCAGATTTCCGGTCAACTGACCGTAATTTTGACGGTCCATTTTTTACAGTGCATTCACCCGCAGCTGCGAGCATGCAACTCGATTGCTCTGGAAAACTTCTACGCCATCTATGAGAAAAGGGCTACTAAATAAATCGCGGATGAATCCCCCTTATACACAGGAAAGAATTACGCGTAGAGGAAGGCACACCTTTCGGCTTTCATCAAACTTATTTTCCGCACAATACTTTTGTTGACAGTCGGAAGATGTTCTGCCCGTGTTTTGGTGTATGCGTAATTCTTTCGTGGTTTCTTTCCAGTTAACAATATTGGACAACACACTTCCTCGGTGTAAGGTCCGTTAGTTTTACACATTCGACCTTCGGTTGTCGGAGCGACTGCACTGCATGCGAATATTTTAAACTACTCTTGCCATTACTCGTAAATTAGATCTTGATATTGCTATCACTGAACCATTCGTAGTGTTAAATTATAGATTTCTATAATACTATGTGATGTTAGGCGTAATGTAAATAAATAATAAGAATCGGCACTCTAAATTGCATTTATTTCTTAGGCTCCGTTTTTTGTGTTTCTCCGCGTGAGTGGCTCGTGCTGGCCTTTGTCTCTGACAGTGATGTCCTCGTTTACTGCACCGTCGCAGTCGCCGCAGCTCAACTTGTTGACCCTGTTCGCCTTCACACTGTGTTGTTGTTCGAGTTCGCCTAGACCAATTGTTCGTGCTATATAATTATAAAACTTATGATTATCAGTATAAATATCACATTCCTGCAGGTTCACCTTACCACTATCAGGGGTACGTTCTAGTTGAGAAAATGCGTGATGGGGGCAAACACTTCTTTTTGATTGATGAGAAATAAGAATGAAAAAAAACACAAGGATTTGACGAACTTTGAATATCCACGCGAGACCGGTTTTTAGAGTGTTAATTTATTAACCCATGGAAACATGTCCACATAAGCTCCTGCCCATATCCTATACAATACTTCGACAGGCGTCGATGCCACTGTCCAAGTATCAGGTTTTGGCTTGAATCTTGTTTCAAGTACACAAAAACGCATATTTTGCAGCTCACTTGAATATTGCTAGAGACAGACGAAGAAAAAGACGAGAAATATAATGGTGCCCTTGTGAACGTTAAATGGCATTCCGTCAGCCGGAACTGAAGTCGACTCCAGTGAGCCTGTAACATCTTGGTGGTAGCGGAGGGATCACTAATAGCCGCGTCCCACTAGAGCGACAGACAGCGACAAACGACAGCGACACACGACAACGAGCGACAGACGACACCGACAGACAGCCTGTTTGTCGGAGTCTGCCGTCCCACCTGGCGGACACGACGCAGAACACGGGGCCAAGGAAACTTGTTTCCTAGTGGGACTGGAGTTGTCAACAAAACACTTCAAAATACACAGACAAACAGAGTCTGGCGACGCGGTTTTCGTGTTTTGCTCTTTCGGCATAAAACGCGCCGACAAACACGGTGAAAGTGGAGACGATTACTTCATTTCTTGATTAAAGCTTCCGCTTCTCTTCATTTGCCGTTGGCGACTTTCCGCAAACAGTCGTGACAATCGACACCAAACTTTTTCCGAACTAGAATACCCGAATCGTTCCTTTTTTGGGCCGTTCGAGGCATTCTAGGTGAGCGCCACGGAATTTCACGCCGATTTCGAGGATGTTTATAACTTCATATTCGAATGATCGAGGGCAGGCGTTTTTCGGTGGACAATACGGCATCCCGATTATCACAGAACGTGATGACAAGTCTCTCGTCTGCCGGAATGGCTTGCCGCGGAACGTCGTGTCCTACTTCGTGGTGAGCAGTCTTACTTTGGTCAGTCCTCGCACACGGGTGTATCCATCCTGATGCAGGGGCGTAGCCTTCGGCGTCTTGAAGCACCACCTCGCGCACCAAGTTTTCGCGAGCAAAACCAGCCAGAGCTAATTCCCGTTCGCAACACGACCGCCCGGCGCCAGCCAGCAAGCCGCGCCCGCGACCACTACGTGCAATCGAGGGACCGGAACTGCGGGGCCGTGATTCGGGAACGAGGAGTGGCCGCCAAGGGCTTCTCGTTCCGGGAGGAAGGGTAGAAGGGTGGGAAGGGAGGCAACAGAAGGCATAAACGGGCAAGGAGGATAAGTTTGTCTCCGAGAGAGGTTCCTCAGTGGGACTGCTTGCTCCGCTTCAAGTCCAACGACAGACGAGAACTCGTCCGTCGTCGATCGTTTGTCGGCGCTTGTCGGCGATTGTCGCGGGTGTTGGTCGTTGCAGTTAGACAGCATCGGCGACATGGAACTTTGTGGTGTCGTCGGACAAAAACCGGTGTTTGTCGCTCTAGTGGGACGAGGCTATAATAAACTTCGGTGGCGAATTCATTGCACGTTATGTTCCACTCCTGAAACACTTCACAGCGAGAAGCTGAAAATGGCTTTTCCATGATCGTTCCAACTCCACTAGAACGCCTTGAAACTGGCTTGAATGTATCTCCAAGTGACGTCAATGGGCCACAAAGTGCCGCTTTGGGAATTTCTGTAGATGAACTCAACACCTGTCCACCGGCTTTGGATAGAGGTGAGATCATTTCTACAGTTAGCCCCTTGACGAATGTGAACCGAAGCACCCGTGCGAGGACCAGTGCGTCACTGAAGTTAAAACCCTTTGACGGCAGAGTACCAGTTAACCTTTGTCTGTACCAGGCTGAAACTATCGCATAAGCGAACGGCTGGACGGAAGATGACAAAGTTTACGCGCTCGTCTCCCAGTTGCAAGGACCAGCCCTAGACGTGCTTTACCAATTCGATGGTACCCACCTATCATTCCCGGCCCCATGTAAAAATACTAGAAGGACGTTTTAGTGATAGACATCTCCAACAAGTGCACATCTCGAAGCTGAGTTTACGCGGTCAGCGCTCTCATGAAACTCTTCAGGAGCTGGCTGCCAACATCCAGCGCTTGATTGTCATGAGATATCCTTGAGCCCCAACAGACGCAAAGGCTAAAATAGGCACCTCCGTTTTTGTAGACGCAATAGCTGATCCAGAGGTTCAAGTATTTGTTCGTCTTTCACGAACTACAAACGTCAAAGATACACCTGGAACAAGCGTTAAAAGCGGCAACCGGTCAAAGCGCCACAGAGTTCGTGCAGAGGGCTGTGCGTCTACAAGAGCCATTATTATCAATTTTTGCCTTATCTTCGGCGTCAAGAAGGCGACATTGTAGAAATAAATACTATCCACCACAACAACCAGCCCGGTCTAAGGCCACTGATCAAGCTTCCAAGGATAATGGTGGAGCGGGCACGCTGCTTCCTTGAGTGACTCCCCGAAACGTTCCTCTGATATCAGTGGCAAGCAACCAATCGTCGATTCCAAAATTTACTGTTTGGATTGACTGCATTGCATACCAAGATGCTGTTCTTGACACTGGAGCAGTAACGAACGTTCTAGCATCATCCGTGGTTCCAGCAGACGCAGGTCTTCGTCCGACGTCACTCGGATTGCTCACTGCGAACGGTACTTCAATTCAAACCCTGGGTATTCTCACTTTGCAAGTGAAAACGGGTGAGAATACATCACCAGTGGAGTTCTTGGTGCTCGAGAACTCTGTTTGCCCAGTAGTGCTTGGCTACGAGTGGTGCCGTAAAAATAACTTTCTTAATAATGAGTTTCCAGGGATTCGCATCATACTTTCGCCAATTTCTTTTTCACTATGCGCGCCGTGCGGCTCCATTGACCCGTCTGCTACGCAAGAATGTACCTTGAGATGGACAGCAGAGGAACAAGCTTCCTTCGAGGACCTGAAGAGTGCCTTGTTGAGTTCCCCAATTCTCGCCCACTTTGATCCTGCTAAGGCGACCTATCTTCACACAGATGCCAGTGCCTAGGTGCTGTTTTGTTGCAACAAGATGACGACGCCACGCAACGTGTTGTTTCATACTGCAAGTTGCCGTCTGATGGATGCAGAACAGCGGTATCATTCTTCAGAACTTGAGTGTCTTGCTTTAGTTTGGTCAGTGCAACACTTCCAGCCATATCTCTACGGACGACACTTCACAGTTCTGACCGATAACTCAGCCTTGACATACCTCCAAAGCAAGAAAGATCTGACAGACAAACTGACTCGTTGGTCAATGGTACTTCAAGAACATAACTTCACAATTGTTCATCGGGGTGGCAAAAATACCAAGATGCAGACTTTCTATCTCATCACCCGTTGAAGGACATACCGCATTCTCCTGACCACGATACTTGCTTTTGTATGCCTACATTTAATTTGAACGCAGGCCAAAACAAGATTGTATAATCCAGTACAAATGTCTCGACTTCAAATGACTGACTTACCGCCCACGACTAATTGCCTACGTAGAGCGTACCAGATTCGTGCCGCGTTACTTTGCCATCGCAGTTCTAGCACTAAACATTGGGTGCCAGTTGTCCCGTCCTCACTACGCGGAGCGGTACTGCATTTTTGCCATGACGAGCCTACGGCGGGGCATCTAGGCTGTGACAAAACCCTCCAGAATATATTAGAAAGGCACTGGTGGTCCGGGATTTGAAAGGACGTAGCAAGCTACCTAGCTTCTTGCTAACAATGTCAGCAACGCAGGCCACCAAATACATCGAAGCCATGTGAATTTCACTCCATACCGCTACCAGAGGCTCCATTCGAGGTGTGGGGAATCGACCATCTCGGGCCTTTTCCACGTACATCGAATGGCTACCGCTTCATTCTTGTGGCGGTAGATCATCTTACCAAATGGGCAGAGTTATGCACCGTGGCCAGTACGCCAACCTAAGAAGTGGAGCGGTTCCTTAGAACCCAGCTTCTCCCACGACACGGAGTGCCACGGATGATCATCACTAATCAAGGTACAGCTTTTACCACTGCCATGTTTTCACAAGAGCTAGCATCTCAAGGCATAACTCATGCTAAAGCAGCTCCCTACCGACCGCAGACAAACGGGTTGGATGAGCGAGCTAACAGAACAATTGCTGGAATTCTTTATTCATACGTAAATGTCAAGCCCACTGATTGGGACAATTTTGTTCCTTATGCCGCGTTTGCGATGAATACCGTGAAGCAGTCAAGCACTACTTATGCACAATTTCAACATGTTCATGGTAGAACGGCGGTGCTTTCTCAAAAATCTCATCACCTGTAACGTGGTGGAATAGGGGTGACGATTTTGCTGACAATAACTTTCAACACTGCCTGGATGACGCATGAGAACGAAAAAGAATGGCTACATTACAATCTCAACAGCGCGCGGCATCTCGATAGAGCGCTCCTGGCTCGACACTATGTCTATCTTCGTGTGACTTGGTTTTGGTTTGGAGGGAACAGCGAAAGAAAGATCGAGCACAGAAGCTTCTACCTAGGTATCGGGGTTCCTGTGAAGTCACTGAGAAAATTGGACCCCTAACCTATGAAGTACGAGATCGGAGAACTCCTCGGAAGACCAGGACATCTTCAGCGCATGTGCATCACATGAAAATGTACATCCCACGCAAAAGTGTTCTTCCTACTCCTGCGGGTCCGTGAACTACGGGAAACAAAGTGCGATAACTTGCTTTCTGTACTGTGATAACTATTTTAGGGAGGAGAGGGAAATTGTTAGAGGCAGAAGAAAAAAAACACACGAGGAGTACAATGGTGCCCTTGTGAACGTTAAGTGGCATTCCGTCAGCCGGAACTCCAGTGAGCCTGTAACAGTATTATTACTAAATTAAACTGAAAACAGCGCGAAGATGGACGAACGACGAGCAGATACACACAGGCAGAGCCCTCTGTCTGTGTGCACCTACTCGTCCCTTGTTCATCTTCGCGCTGTTTTTAATTTTCACAAATGCAGAACCAATTCGCCCAAGTTTGAACAATGATGAATTAAAGTCGTTTGCGGGACAATCTTTTCCCTCGGATATAACTTTTTTCCCTCTGAACATTGGCCAATGAACGCTTTTACCCCAATCTTCCACTTTTACAAATAGTATATTTTCAGTCGGAATTATTCTTTACTCGTCTATTACATCTTGCTTCGATCCGGTTTAGGCAGAGTCCATGTGACCATAAAATGTGCTTAATTTTAGTACTATGTGTCAATTATTAAAAAATATATTTCTTTAGGAGCAACTGAGAACGGTTTTGAGTTTGATGGTCGCTCCAGTCAGTGATAATAAGGTTTCACTATAAGCGTACAATCTGTCCCGAAGCGTGATTTCTTACGTCTCTGTAGCTTCAAGGGACGGGAGCTGCGCAAACTTCCCTTAGCACAGGTCTTCGAAGTTTCGCTTTCTCGTCTTGAATCGCCTTACATAGCGTTTCAATGAAATTGTAATGCCGGGAAGTGACTGGTTAAAGGCCAATCCGCAGTAACCACTAGCGCCCGCATGCGAACGTAACTTGAAAAGCCCTCAGTAACATTACAAGTTTGAAGTTGCAAGTGTTTATTACCGATGCGTGCTTGGGCAAATTGGGGAAGCAGAGTGCTGGACAACACCCTTTAATTCGAACTTGTAAACCCAACTGAACTTAGGTCACCCAAGTTACCTTGGGTAACGCTCCTTCTGCAGGGGCGACGTGACGTCAGAGCCTTCCTTTGACCATATTTTGTAATTGCGTGTGCTCGCAAAAACAATGATAATAGACCGACACAAACTAACGCAGATGTCGTAATTAAGTTCCTAATCGTAGGCCTAATACCCATACCGGTACCACTTCCACGGGATCACTCCTTAAGAGGGAGCAAAAGTCTATGGTTCAAACGAAGCACAACAACTTTTATTGGCGCTGACACTTAGCAATCGCCCCATCCACTCGGTACCGTTACGATCGGTCATAAAACCTCGCAGGGTAGAAGAGCGGAGCCTGAGGAGCAACACTTGTTCTAAACGCATCTCTGTTGCAAACACCCGTATTTTTTCCAGAGAACTAAGTTAAAATAAAAACAGACACCTATTACAACAGAGCGAGCAGCAGAAGAAAGTCAGCCTTTCCGGGGGCTCTTACATGAAGCGCAATTTGTAAAATTAGAAAACAGCAAAACGCGATATGTATTTAGAAGTGCTAAATCAAATCTAGATATCGCCACTGGGCTAGGGCCCACGGTACAATTCGATGAACACTAGGTTGATTTGTTAATCAAACAAATGGGGGGGGGGATAATGAACAAGCACTAATTGGGGGCACCAAAGAGCCTCTACATAACGACATAAAACGTCCCGTCGATGCATTCCCGCAATAATTCCGCCATTGGTAGTAAACTGCACGGCTGTGATTCGCGGCATAGTGGCCCCCGAACGACCGTTCTGTTCGCCATCGTCTTGCGCGAAGTGCCGTGACCCCGTTGACCGGACAACGCGCATGCGCATCGCTACTCCCCAGAGCAGGTCTTGCACGTGCTCGGTGGACTCTATGGTCCGTGTGGGCATCCCCGAAGAGACTCTGCTTCGTGCCTTGCGCGTGACCTTGTTAGTAACCACGGGAAAAGGGAACCAGAATAGCTCTATGGTAAAAACCCGTCAACTCACCCGTATTAAGTAAAGCGGATGAAGCAAAACGATGTGAGAAGACATCGAGGGCGGTGTTTTTTGTTTTGTGGACGGATCATTATATTTGTGGATTAAGACTTTCCTGACTTTTCTAGGTCGTAAAAAGGCATGGTGCGTAAGAAAACACCAATCACAACTTATACGTTCCGCAATATACTAAGACATGCCCGATCCGCGAAAGATTACTCGCCCCTATTTTAACGCGAAAACGTTAAGGAGCTCGTGTCGCAGAAAAGCCAACGTCGGCGTCGGTGTTGGCATCGAGGCACGAGAGAATCCAGATTGGTCGATAGGGTCATGACGTCACAGCTACATGACCTCGCGCGGGAATTTCTAACAACCCACAAAGCTCAGGTGAAATGTGACGTCACGCATGGATTGAAAGGGATGAGAGCATGACATGTCATCAGTGTTGCACAAGTTCCTCGCAAAAAGGAACGAGAGCTCGTTCCTTGTTCCTTGTGATTTTTGTAACGCGTTAGCGTCAAATTAAAAAAAAATGGAACGTATCGTTACATGTACCTCACATTTGTATTTTGCAGATTACAATATTTGGTTAGATAGAGCAAAGGGTTTATTTTCTTATCTATCCCATCAAATGGCAACATATACCTTTGAATACCGTGATGTAATGGTACCAGGAGAGAAAACAAGCGGAAGCAGAGTTTGATTTGTTGATATTTTCATCTTAAAACATTTCAGCTTGAGACCATATTCATGTTTGTGGTGAGAAATTCAGACGAGCCAAACGTACTGTTACCGCGCCTTGCACGAGCGTTTTAAAACAACCTCACATGTTTCAGTCTAACAAAGTCCCTTCTTCGAACTTAACGACATGTTGCTTCTCGATGCTGCTGTCCGCAAGATGAGCAAGTGAAGAAGAGGGTAGGGTTTTTGCACCGTCAGTCTTGAAGGCTACAACTCCTTCGTGAAAGCTGGATTCCTTTTTCAGTTAGAAGTTGGGGGAATAGGGTGGAAGAAATGCAGGTTATTTTATTGTGTATCTTCTAAGTGACCCATGTTCGGGATACAAGGGTGCGTTCGATGTCTGGTAACCTGTTATTTTGTTGTAACTGTAGGTCTCTTTGTGGAAGTTCAGTGATGGCTGTAGTCGGCCTTAGATTTCTGGGCGTATGAGGTATTGTGGAAGCCAAGAAAGTAGCTGACTTAGAAACGTCCCTCCTGTGTTTTTCCTTCGACTAAAAGTTTTGCTTTTTGTACCGCGTCTCGTGGACTGAAAATAGAATCAATTTTCGCTAACTCTCCTGCACCCGACTGTTATTGAGCGATGACCACACAAAATAAACCCTAAGATAAGTAACCAAAACGTGAACGAGATCCTGCTCTTCGTAAAGATATTGTTTTTATACTCTTAGAATTTTCCTCTTTGAAATAAAATAAAAATTACCCCACTAAACTAAAAACAGAAACGCCATTTTTTTTACCGTTCCAATAAAAATGTAACGAGTTTCCGTCTGAGTTACACCGATGAAAAATAGAACGGCGGCGTTCGTTCGTTCCTCCTAAAAGAACACGTTCCAGGAACGCCGTTCCGTAAAGCACTGCGCGTAATGCGAATTAAAGGTCGCGGCATATCTGAAATTATTTCACTTTATAAAGTAATTCACTTACCTTCAAGAAAATAATGAAAACATATTTATACGGAATTCAAACTCAAGATCCTTCGGTTGCGAGCCAGACACTCTACTGCCTAGGCCGCGCATACGCGCTTTCTTTCTGTGGCTTTCGCGTTCCACTCTTGACCTTTCGCTTCCGCGGCATCAACGCTCGTTCCCGCGAGCTGTACCGCGCAACTTTCCCCCACGCGGACTGCATTGTGCGACGTCGTAACGAAAGCTCTATGACTTCTGCTATATAACTTGCAGGTGAACACGTTTTACTTGATTCTGTTCGCGAATGCCTTCCGGAAACAATGCACTCAGAGTATCTGCGGGTGTGGAAGGTCTTGAAGCAGACGGGCATGTCAAGTGCCAAAAACATCGCCTTCACAATCACTGCCGCTCTCACCGTCACTCTGATCGTCGCTACTTTCTTGGTCCGATATAGCTTTTGAATCGTCACCACAGCCACTTTTGTCATCACTTTGGAACACCAACCAGCTCCAGGATGTCCTCACGCGTGAGCGTTTTCTTCTTTCGCGACGCCATGTTTCAGACGCAGCGAACGAATCGACAGAGAAAACAAAGCTGCGAACTGTGTTTTCTTTTTATAAACAACCAAAGCTCAAAAATAGTGGACAACTATGTCCATCTGGTGCGAAAAAGACGCTAAACGAAACAACCAGAAACCAGTGTACAGGGAAGCCCTGGCCAGTGGTGACCTCGTGCAGAAATGGTGTTACTTGGCCGCGGCGGGAAATAGGCGAACATTCCTGACTGACAAGGACAGTCGTTTTTGGTTCATCACCCCTACCTGCAACCACAAGTTTTGCAGATTATAAAATATAAAACGATGATCTTTTTTTAGCTTTTCTTAGTGTACACCGAAAGTCAGCCCAGTCCCTATTTTCAATCGATTTGGTTAAGATTTTAGGTGGGCTATCTCTCTGATATTAGTTTTAAAAATTCTAGGAGTCGATTTTACACATTTTTACGTCAACGTAAAAATATTTTATTTTATTTGAATAAACACTAGCTTTTAAATTAGATCGATGACCTAGTTATGCAGATGATTACAAAGTACCAAATTCAGACTATAAAGTGGAAATAAAATACGAGCCTCCGTGAAGCAGTATGTGGTGATAACAGAAGCCGAACTCGGGTATCCCGAGCAGCGGACAGGTGTGGTCATGTTCTTGGTCGGTTTCCACCGGGCTATAATGTGCACCCAAACAGAAGGTATAAAATCAGACGCCTTATGTGCATACAGATAGACTTTGTTATGGTGCATTCAGAATCGATATGAAAACCGGCGACAACCATTGCGGGTGAACGTAGTGCCAACACACAAGACTGGTGGAGACTAAGGCTCTGGCTCCGCCAAATACCGTCTTTCGGTGGCTTTCACTTGTTTTCAGTAGGGAATATTAATCAATATATCTTGACAGCTGACTCACACAGACATCGAAGATATGATGGAAATACATTTTAATATAATTATATGATATAACGCAGGAATCTTTAGGAGAGTGCTAGTTTTTAATTTGTTTATTTACAAGGTGTGGCACTAAACTCCGTTCTGAGACTGCGGACAATGCCTCAAGCACAAGAGCTCAAGGTCACTGCCTTAAAGAATTCTGTTGTAGAACGAGCACTCCCGCTAGACACGCAAGCCTCAAAACTAGGAGCGGGGGCTAGCTCGCTCTTGTGGCTTTCGCTGCAGCCTCAGCTTTAGGGTGAACAGAGTACAGCCTCGGTAACACGTGACTGCTCTCTATTTTGGCTGTTGGGAATGAGAAGCATATAACCTGTAGTACATTGTACCTTAGTCTCTGGACTGAATATTCATCCCTTTTTGTCACTGCAGGGTTACCATGTATATTTCCTTACCTGATGGCTCTACGTCTCCGTAGAGAGACTAAGGGCGGATTGTGACGTGAGCCTCTGTTCTCAAATTAATCGGCGTTTTACATGTTGGTCTACCATACATTTAGAGCTCTGTCTTAGACCGTTACTTATCTTGCTGTAATTTCCATGATAAGGTGACATGTTTTAAACTAGGCTCCGAATATGTAGATAAACAGTTTCCAGTAAGCTTGAAATTTTACCTTTTCCCTGGGGCATCGGTGGCCGAGTGGGCTAAAGCGCACACCCAGCTCGACGCGCGTGGAGCGAAAGCTCGCGCTGCAGAACTCAGGGATCCTAGGTTCGATCCCTCACCCCTGCCCGTTTCGATCTGGATGAGCATCGTACTGGCGTGCGGTCGTGTACCACTACTGCGTGGTGCACGTTAAAGACCCCAGGCTAGCGGTTGTACTGCACTGGCTAAATTTCTCATCTACAGCGAGTGACGTACTCGTCGCAACTTCTAATGGCTGACCAACTACACGCTGTATAAATATCCCCACAACCCAATTTTACCTTTTTCCTCGGAAGCAAAGATGTTGCCGTAAAAATTGATGCAGAAATTACTATTGTTGGTTGTATATGACTTGTGATTGCACTCGTCAAGGACAACCTCAAGGAAGACGTCTAAGACGATGTTCTAAAGGATGACATCGAAGACGACGTCTACGACGACGACATCTAGGACGATGTCGAAGATGACGTCCAAGAGGACGATGTCAAAGACGACGTCTAGGACAACTTCTAGGACGACCTCTATGGCTATCTCAAGAAAGACCTCCAGGACGACCTCGAGGAGGACGTCTAGAACGACGTCGGGGACGATGTCGAGGACGACCGCTAGGACGACCTCAAGTACGACCTCTAGGACAACACCGAAGACGGCGTCAATGCGTTATATCCTTCGAAGAGGGCTGGTATGTGAAGGACTGTGACAATGCGAACACTAATGGTTTACTGCGCATACCTAATGCGGATTAGGAGGACGGAAAGTCGGGAAAATCTAGGAGGGGCGTGTAGCTAAAGTATACAATAACATCAAAATAATTGTTGGAGGAAAGTAACAATTAAACAAATGGGTGCAGAGACCACTATTGTTGGTTTTCTAGGAATTGCGATAGCATTCGTCATGACACACACGACGCAGCTGACTGAATATGATGACAAAATATTTGAGTAAACAGTTGATTTTATTAATTGCTTACAACGGAATCGATGAAGCCAGTGCGACTGTAGCGCGCCACTGCGATATTGAGTGATTGTTTCGACTCTGTGTAATCATTTAATGTTCAAGCTGTTTCGCAACCATCATTGACCATGCACAA
Organism: Ixodes ricinus; assembly: GCA_037355805.1. Taxonomy (NCBI): domain Eukaryota; kingdom Metazoa; phylum Arthropoda; class Arachnida; order Ixodida; family Ixodidae; genus Ixodes; species Ixodes ricinus. Next base: position 15,246 of record JAZHYW010010892.1, on the reverse strand, counting down.
GCTATCTCAACTAAAACCGATAATAGCTTCGTAGCTTGGGCGCCAATGTGAATTCGCGTGCGTACTGCCGCTCCGTGGATGCGCGGCACGGGCTTACCTTCTTTATCAAAAACGCCATCGAGGACTACATACTAGAGGACGAGGTCAAAGTCGACGTCTCGGGCGATGTTTCAGAACAACGTCCAAGGCGACGTGTAGAATTAGCTATATGACTAACTTTAGGGCGATCTCAAGGACGACCTCTAAGACGATTTGTATGACTACGTCAAGGACGACGTTTAGGACGACGTCGAGGACAACGTTCTAGAGAACGACTCCAAAGACGACGTCTAGAACATCCTCTAGGACGATCTCTATGGCGATCTCAAAGGCGACTACTAGGACAACCTCAGAATGACCTCAAGAACGACGTCTAGGACGACGTCGTTCTTGAGCTCGTCCTAGTGGTCGTCTTTGAGATCGTTCTTGAGTTTCGGACGACGAACTCGGACGACCTCGAGGACGACGTCGAGAACGACGGCCCCGTACGCGCGGCGCCTGCGTATGCGGACGTCGTGCGTAAGTGGACGTCATGCGTTTGCAGATGCTCCGCGCGGCTCCCCTCGCATAGCGCATGACGTCCGCATACGCAGGCGCCGCGCGTAGGAGGGCGTCGTTCTCGACGTCGTCCTCGAGGTCGTCCGAGACTTCGTCCAAAACGTCGTCATTGACGTCGTGAAAACCGGATGAAGTAGCTAAAGAATGCCATCGCATTAAAGTAAACATCAGGATTCGGTGAACGCGGACGCAACGTATAGATTGAGTTGGCGAAAATTTGAACTTGAAAAAAGGGTCGAGACCGCCAACGATCCGGAAGAAAGATATGCCGTTCCTGGGATAATTTCTGATCACTACGCCGATGCCCTTCGATGTCCATGCCTCCTCAACTCCTCCAATGTTAGACTCCGCAAGCACGACATTAAAACCAATCTCACTTTCTTTAATTTCGAATGAACGACGCGGAAGCACCTTACAAAAACGCTCTGATAAGGGAAACATCTACGTGCACCTCGAGACTGATAGTTCAAATTTAATATTTGCCGAGTGCCCGCAGAGCAAGAATTACCTGGGGCAGCTTGCCACCAGCTCAGACCACGTGGAGCGAAAGATCGCGCTGCAGAAAGCAGGGATTCTGGGTTCAATCCCCACCTCTGCGTTTCGATCGGGATGAATACCGCACCGGCGATGCTGTCGTGTATCACTACTGCGTGGTGAACATTAAACACACCAGGCTAACGGTTGTATGGCACCGGGTAAATTGTTCATCTACAGCTGAGGGACCAGTCGCCAGTTTAGGCAGACTAACTTCAGGTTGTATAAACATGCACACAAACTGTAATGAGCGATCCCGCGAGAAGCCGAGGGGACAAGGAAGAAGAAGACGGGATGGGGATGCGAGGAGCGCGAGAGGGGGATTCGGACGGTTGGAGAAGAACGGAGCAGACGCAACCAGGCCGGACCTCCGTTGGCGAAACCAGACGTCAAGAGGCCCGACCGACAACTTGCTTCTCACGCAGTCCGGGCGCCAACCTTCCGGAGGTGGACAAGACTGCATGCGTGGCGCAGCTGAATGCCCACTGCCGTTCCGGGCCACAGACCTACTGGGCTTGATTCAAGCCTTTGGCCAACGCTGAACTACCTCGTCTCTACGTCCCTTGGCCCAGGCCCTGGCAGACACCTGGTCATCGGCGGCCACCGACGTACGGGGCCCGATTCAAGCCGTCGGCCAACGCCCAACTGCCTCGTCGCTACATCCCTCGGCGTGACCTTGGGGGACACCTGGTCGCAGGCTGCCACCGACGTACGGGGCCTGACTCAAGCCGTCGAACAACGCTCAACTGCCTCGTCGCTACGTCCCTCGGCCCTGACGTCGGTAGACCCCTGATCATCGGCCGCCACGGGTGCTACGCCGCAAGGACTGTAAAGTCGTGAGCAAGGGACTTTTTTTAGGGGACACACAAACCTTAACCTTTGTTGAAGTGGTGTAAATAGTTCTGTAAATATTCTCTTTCCGTATTTCTAGAGTGCAATCTGAATTATCCCACAACGCATCCTCGTGTCTTCTGTCATTTCTTTCCAATATCACGAACCTCGCGACAAAACACAATTGGGGCAGCTTGGATGAGTGCCGCCCTCGGTTTTCTTAGCTTTCACCCTATCGCCGCTGCAAACGCAATCCAGCACATTTCTATTTGCCGAGAAACGGGGCTGGATAAGGTCCATTTATTTTTCTTTCTTAGAGCCAAGACCGTGTGCTAACTGGATCTAGTTGATACGGTAGAGGTGCTCCGTCAATACTTCAGCTTGGGAGTGTTGGTCGTTTGTGCTTACACTTCACAGCGCAGAAGAACAGACACATTCGACACACTTCAAAAGTTCACTCACACAAAAAAACGAACACCCACGCAGCGCAGTGTGAGTGTTCTTTCTTTGTGTGAGTGAACTTTTGAAGTATGTCTGTTCTTGTGCGCTGTGAAGTGTAAAGTAGATGAGCCCTAAGCCTAACTGGTCTCTTATACAACGGTCTTTGGAAAGAGGGCCGAGCAGCGAGAGTGGTGTGCCAGCTGGGCAAACAGAAGCGACGTTTTCGCACACGAAAAATGTAACTTCCTCGTTCATGTTGCAACTCTAGACGGTTCGATGTGTGCTGGCCAGTCCGTAGCATTCTGTGGAACGGGTCTGCATTATGCTTTCACTAAAGCCGGGGTCACACTGCTCATACATTATACAAAAGACACTCTGCAAACTTGAGTCACCGCAATTTCCGTGGTTCGAATGCCACGTGCCAAGTTTTCTTCTTGAACTCATTGCCATGCGACATTCGAAGCACGGATTTCGCGTTGACTCGCGTTTGAATCTGCATTCAGACTGTCTTTTGTATTATGTATAAACAGTGACCCCGGCTGAGTTTTGCACGTTTCCAAATAAAGCCTTTCGACGTCGCCACTTCCAAGTAAAAGGACAAACAAAAAACGACATGCTTCATCTACGTTTTATACAAAATTTTGTCACTCCTCGAAAACCGCTATCTTCATGGAACTTGTAACACAATAACAATACCTAGGTTTATTTTAAGGCACATTTACTGACGGCGAATGGCTCTGTTCTTGCAGATTAGTGAGAGGCAATCACAAGCCGGAAAGATGTGTGCTGCATTTATTTGCTCCATCTAATTGAAAAAAATAAGACGTCTGTTTCCTGAAAACCTTTCAGTTTTGTTCTCTATTTTGATGTATTTTGATGTGAAATGTACTAATTCATGCAATCCCTGTAATCATTTTATGACCACCGGGTTAGAAATGAAACCGCGCGTATTTACATCATTTCAAACGCTTGTATTGAGTGCTTTCGCTGCAAGGATTTGCTTGAAACTTCAGTGGGGGCTTTTCCAACGACCTACACCTCGACGCGTTGAATGGTGTCCTTTTTCTTAAAAAAGTAATATTTTTGTTCAATGAGTGCAAGTTAAACCTGTACGGTGTTTGGTGCTATGCTGAATTTCATTGCATTAGTTGTCGCTCAAACACTTGACGGGTACACAGTCTGATGGCAAAACACCCGACATAGGGGTAGCAGGTAGCAAGACATTATAAAATATTCACAGTCCAGCACGGTGTACAACCTTCATTATCTAAACGTTTTTGCGTTTCTTCCATAGACCTGCATGTATCGCTTGGTGTCAAGGAGTAGCCGCCGGTCCTGTAACCGGCAGCCTGTCAATCCGTGGTCAAGCCGATTTACTACAATTAAATCAGTGGTTACGATGCTTCAACGTGCGTTACCGCAAACGTAGATCTGATTATTATTCATAATCAGACAGAAGCATAAGTGGACATGGTGGGCGTTGTGTTTACTGCTCGGCAGTATTGCCGAAATTTTCACATTCGTCACCTGTCTAAGCACTACCTAATTTCGCACCCAAATATCGACCCGACGTCACCCGAATCCTTCCTCCCACGTAAACCCCATCAGACTACGTACTTGATTGCGAGCATAATGCCATGACAACGAAGCGCTCAGTACTAGTGCGATGTGATCAAGATCGTATTATTCGCGGCCTAACAAATTTCACCTCCTCTTCATTTCGGCTAACCGGGCTAATCGGCAACGATATAAAAGTACAAAGGGCATAAATGTTAGCGGCAATGTTTGGTTTCCCTCGCGCTTCCCTTTTTGTACCTGCCCTTCATTTCTTTCAGCTTACGCTTTAGCATCCCCCAAAACACAGCCGTTGAAAAATAATCCGCGTATACGCTAAAGCCGAACAAAATTAAAACGAAAAAGAAAGAAGGAAAGCGTAAGTACACTAAGAAAAACGAGGTGACACGGACCAGAAATCGAAAACGGCGGTGCGTGTAACCGTCTAGGACGGCGCGTACAAGGTAAAACAAATTTATGGCGCCATTAAAAGAAGCGATTAGGAGAGCGTTCCAATGTTTGTTCGCGTATCAGCGCCACTTTCAACGTGGCGTATGACGCGAGAAATAGAGGGGCAAAGAAATGAAGGGAAAACCCCCCAAAAGAATAAATAAGGCAGTTACAGCGTCCTGATATTTTATCACCGCAAGAAAAAACAAATGTTGAAAAAGACGCTTAGTTTTTTTATGAGATATTTTATCCTGAGGATATATTCGTTTCCTCTGATTCAAACGTAAGTACATTCAGTTTACTATGTGGGCACCCTGACGGCTCCTCATCCAAGTTGCCCGACAAAGGGACACGGGTGGCAGACTGCCCCACGTGGCGGCGGAATTGAGCCGGCCAAACGCTCATCCCGCGCGTCGCCTGAATAAGGCTGATCGGAGGCGGCGGGCAAGTAATCGGTGCCTGGACTCAAGCACCGTGTGTGGCGTGTTGTTTCTATGTTATTGTTCGTCTTGTCCTTCTTCAATTAAATGTAGTATCTTGTTGTCGAAAGCGTTGGCTTCGTGTTATTTTCACAAGTTTGGTGTGCAGCACGGCAGACAGACCACAATGGCGCCCAAGCGTGGTATGGTATCCATCCCACAGGAATTTCACGGGACTTGGTTTCTTCTTTTGATTAGCCTTTTTTCCACTTTCCGCGCTCCTTACCGTCATTCCGTGCTGCCATGTCATGTCCGCGTTCGTTGTATTGGCGTTTGTTGGACTGTGACCGCAGCAAGAGTTCTCGCGCTTTTTTCGGTTTCTGGGTGCGTTTTTGAGTTTGCAGTTATGCCGACACGGTAAGAGGATGAAGAAATGGCAGCAGTTCTATAAAGGAGCCCCTGGCGAAGGTCACGGTGATGTGCGCCTTCGTGATGCAGCGCCTGGCCCTGACGCCTGGCCAGCAGGGAGATCCCTCCGTGAAGACCCCCACCACGCTTGAGTGTGCCAGTCTACATAAGATACAATGACGTGAAGAGTATGACAGACTTCCTGGGCGAGCTGCAGACGTACCAGCGTGCCTTCGGGGCCTCGGAAGCCTTCATCGTGGACCGCATCGTGCCGCATGCATCGCAAGCGAGTGCGAGGGTCTGGTTCGTCGCAGGTCCCTTTGCGAGACTGGCAGAAATCCACACAACGCTACGAGAAAACCTCCTGCCTCAAGACTGCGCGACGCAAATTCGCCGAGAGCTCGTGGCATGGACGCAACAGCCGGATGAAAGTCTGGCCTGGCCCAGTACGTTTGGGTCATGCAAGAGCTCTTCAAAGAGCGAGACCCGAATACCCCGAAGTTGGACAGAGTACCTCGTGTCAGAAGACAGTGCGACCGAATATAGTACGTCTACTTCTTTAATTGCACACTTGAGACTCTTCAAGAGCTATCCCGGGGCTTCCGCTTCCTTGAGGAAGCCATTCATGCTGAGCGGAATTACGTGCTGCCACCACCAGCCAAGTACGCGCTCGAACCGGGGTGCGCATGGCGGGGCACCGAGGCCTTCAAGCAAGAGGTCTGTCCGAACGAGGCCTCCCTTCCTTGCGGTGTTCATCAGAAGAGTTGGTCTAGCATGCATGGCGTTCCCCCGTGCGGGATAAGCGAATGTTCGCCTAACTTTCATCGCGAGGTGTCCGGAGGTCAACGCGGGGTCCTTGAGTATCCCGGGCAGGGTCGCCACGACAGGCAAGAGGTTGTTGGCAGAGCACTATAGAAAGCTGTGGCACAAGGGAGATCAGCACTCATGCGAACCCTCTTCGTCGTTCTGCTCCTGCAAGTGTTGGGGAAAACTAGCACGCTGCGGGTGAAATCCTTGAGCCATGCAGCATTGACCGCCGCTGCAACGGAAAAAGCTGGTTGGAAGAAGGGTGGAGGCCCTCTCATAGTGGTTCTAATCTAATCACTGGAAGCGGTATGACGGACACATTGTTGCGGGTAGCCTAAGCAGGCGACTGTTGTCGGACTGCTGCTACGAGTACGAGCAGCCCGGCCATTGCCGAAAGCAGTGTTTAAGACTTCCGGGCAGTCCGAACAAGAGGTGGCGCAAGGAGGCGGGAATCGACCAGAACCAGCAAAACCAGGGAAATATTACGGCCAGTGAGGCTGAACCCAGACAGCCATTCGGCGACAGCCGTTAAATTCTCCGGGAGCAGAGAGGCTGCTGCACAGATTCCATCGGTATGTCGAATACAACCCGAGCCTAACATCATTCAACCGTGAATGACAATTTCACTGCTTGATGTTAACATTGCCGGGCTTTTGAATTTTAGGGCCGCTATCTCGCTTATAGGGGACTTCGATTTCGAACTTTAAAAACCGAAAAAAAGATGAGCCTCAGCGAATGCAAAACGCGTTTGTAGCGAGCTTTTGGTAAAGCAAAAACAGCTGGGGAGCCGTAAGACTGCAGTCCTTGTTTAATGAAAAACGTGGCATAAGCGATTTCTTTATCTGCCAGGCGTCATGATACCCGTGATTTTGTGCCGAGATTTTATTACATGCAAAAACATGACCCTCGATATTTCTGGTGGCGGATACCGGCTGGGAAAATTGCCAGAGCTGATCTCGTTCGATGTACGAGAGGACTGTATCTGTAACCCGCCTAATGCAACCAACTTCACCATGGTGTCGGACATTTTGCCTGCCGGCGTCCAAGAATCCCAAGCTGCCAGCAGAAGCAGAAGCTGCAAAGCGTACTGCAGTATTTCTCACCGATGTTTACGGAAACGCCTGAAAAGACTCGACATCCTGCTGCACCACATTAAAACCTGTGACGCGCCGGATCGGTGGTGCAACCCTCGACCGATCAGCGTCCACAAGCAGGCACTCCCAGAAGCAGCGCTTGAGGAGATGAGCCACGCCGGTTCAATGCGTGACTCGAAGAGCCCTTGGGCGTTCCCCTTGTTCCCGCCCTAAAAACAAAAAAAGAAACGAAACAGCTACACTTTATGTGAATTACAGCCGGCTTAACGATCTGTACGCACGAGACATCTACTCTTTCCCCGGCATTTTTTATGTGAAGTACGCGCCCGGTAACGTGACCATGTTTGCAACGCTGGATTGCAACCGCATTTTTCTTCAAATCGAGATTCACCTACCATTGAAGTTTGGGAGAGTTGGTTATGCATAGCTACGAAGAAGAGGGAAACAGCGCCAAAAGTACAGAGGACAAAGAACGAGGAACACACAAACCGAGCGCTGACTGACAACGGGTTTATTTCTGGAAAACCACCTACCGGCGTAAAACACAACACAAATATACATCAGACCCATCGCCTAAGGGCACGTGTCACAGCTCTCAGAGAACGCGATTTCTGTTATCGAGGAGCGCAATCGAGGGAGCACTGACGCATTCATCACTTTACTTAGGTCTGTAATAAGCCTCGAATATTTCACGAGTCACCTGCTGACTGTGCCGAGCGACAATCGTCGTTTTTTCTATAGGAGGGGAGCACCCAGGTCTACCTCAATGAATGACCAAATTATCCGATGGTCACGATCTCATCGAAAGTGCGTGTTCTTTGAGCCTATCATTGATGCACCTCCCTGATTGGCCAATGTACACCTTCCCACAGAACAACTTAATTTTGTACACAACGCCGACCGCGCACGACACAAAGTCCTTGGTGTGCTTCTTACCGCTGCCGAGTTTGTCCGAACGACCCCTATCAACCTTAGCACATACACGCCCCAGTTTTAAAGCTCAGAGAACACCACGTGGACTCCATGTCGCTGTTCTACCTTCTTGAGTCTGTGTGTAACCTTTTGTATATGAGGAAGAACCACCGGTCTCACGTTAGGTTTCTTCCTAGGTTGGGACATAGGTCGTCGAAGACCTTTCAACAGGCTCTCCGCCACACCAAACAAGGGCCTCCCTAAGCTTTCAGGAAACGACTTTCATCTGCCACAGGGGTTGTTTAAGTTTACTCGACTGCCGTTTGATTTGTCTAACTCTCCAGCCAGTTTTCAACGTCTGATGGATATTGTACTCGAGAATGTTGAAGTACGAATTCGCCATGGCACACATAGATGACGTGGTTGTTTCCTCGAGAAATATCGAGGAGCATGTCGAATACCTTCGCATCGTATACTTGAGCGAATGCGTAATGCTGGCCTCAAGATTCACCCCGAGAAAGTTCAGTTGACCACGGCAAAGATTCACCTTCGTGGTTTCGTTAGTGGAAAACGGCACTCTACGCCCCAACGAAGATAAGTTGTGCGCGCTAACGGCATATCAAGGCCCGCATAACGTAAAGAGCGTAGAAACAAAGATAACTCGGAATGATTCCGTTCTACAGGAATTTCATTCCACACTCTTCCGAGATATCTCAACTGCCCAATCACCTTCCAAACAAAAGGCGTCAAGTGGTGTTGAACCGACCAGTAACAATGCGCATTCACAGCCGTTCGTTTTGCAGACAGAGGCAAGCGACTGTAGAGTAGTTGCTGTGTGTCTGCAGGAGTATGGCGGTGGGCTTCGGCCAGTTGATTTCACGAGTCACACGGTAACTCTAGCCGAGCGTAACTACAGTGTCGCAGAACATGAATGTATTGACCCCGTAAGTGATGACGTCACAACATGGCGTTTGGGTCCAAACAAACCGTTGCTAGGGACGTTGCTATGGACTAATGCATGGAGACTCCACATGAGGCTAGATTTTTGCTTACAAGTAAGTAAATAATTTTTTGTAAGCAACCTAACTTCTTGATATCTAATTATGAAGATGTTCTTGTCGTCTCAGTGTCATATTGCAACGATGAAAGCCATTTCTGAAGTCTTACACTCCGCTTTGCTTTGGTAGCAGACGACACGATAGATTTGCTGGCCTCTGTTGCAGCGGGCGTCTTCATTGAAATGCGTCGGTAAACAAGCGACAAAAACAAGTGGATTGCCGTGGCCGTAGAGGCCTCCGCAATGTGCGTTTTTTTTTTCCTGTGAACAACCCAGTTTAGTTACGAGGGGTGAAAATGCAGTAAAATCAAACCACGTCACGCAGATCAGTTACGACGACGACCTGAAGTGCATTACCGGCGTAGTGCAGGCCACCATGAGAAACAAATCGTACGCCGTCGAGGTAAGTCGTTTGTTATTATTATTTTATTATTGTGGTTGTCAGGTTATTAAAGAATTGCATGTCTATCGCGATTTCGCAGTATTTTACTTTTTTTTCTCCTTGGTATACATCAAATTCCGTGGATGTGCTCTTTTGGTGAAGATCTTCATCGAACCCGCGATGCGAGTACAGTCTGTAATAGACTCACCTTATGTTTTTTTATCCAGTTCTTTCGCGCTTTGGGGTCTTGCGGAAATCTGAAGAAACTGCAAGAATTTCTCTCCACGCGATGGTTACAACCAGGTATACGAAGCACCCTCGCATAGCGCGAGTCCGCAAACAAAATTTGGGATCTCAACCGTTCGCCTGAAGTGCTTTTCTCGCGGGTGCAATGCGATCTTTTAGCAGACTATCATCTCGATCGACGCCCGGACTTTCGATAAACCATATTTTGCATCGCACCCCACTATGAAATCTTAAGAGTGTATGAAACTCATTATATTTCAAACAAATGCGATGTCAGAATATCGTCTTTATTCACACGATGCAAACGACGGCCCCACTTGGCCGGCCGGCGTGCGGCAGACGGCATACTTCTTGCATTCGTCGTCTGCTGCAGGCATCTTGAGGACCGGAAGTTGCAGTCGTAAATATTTCAGAAACGAGCGATTACTGGCACACTTCTGTCGAAACATATATGACATTCAAGCTTTCTATATCTGTGATTTTTAGAAGTTTAAATCCTACTCCTGATTTTTGAATGGTCGGGTTTTCGTAGCGAAACCGAGCCACATGTATTCGTCCATAACAACGACCCTAGCAACGGTTTGTTTGGACCCATGACGTCACACTTACGGAGTCAATTGCCAATATTTGCGTTTTGAAGCACTATAACATTTACCTAGATGGTGCAATGTTCCAGGTTAAGTCTGATCCCTTAGTGCTCTCATGGCTAAGCGGACTCAAGGATCCAGCTGGACGTCTTCATCGTTGGGCGCTTACGCTACAGCAGTACGACTGTCCATCGTGCACCGCCCCGGGTCAGCCAACAAAGTTGCTGGTGCACTCCCTCGTGCTCCACTCCCACGAGGAACACTCGCTAATACCCATGGCTTGGAGACCGTTGTGGCCACGGTATAAGGATGCTCAAATTTACGGCGGGGTTCATTCGGGACCCGCGAGGAGTTTTGCAAGACACAGCTAGATGACTGACTCTGCCAACGCGTGTTTTTGGTTGGCAGCAAGAGGTGCACTCGACCACACTATGTGACAAGGATTTCTACTACAACTTGAATAGCAACGACGGCATTCTGCTGCGCTACATCCCCAGGCCGTCGACGATCCGGATGGTTTGACGTTCCGGACCGTGGTACCCTGCAAGCTACGTAAGCTTTTCATTTCGATATATGCATGACTCTGCCTTGGCAGTGGGAGAAAAACTTACGAAAGGTTATCCCAAATCGTTACTTCGCCAGGCATGAGGGAACACATGTGCTCTGATATGCTCGTAGTTTCTCGGTGTGCCAGAAAGCAAAACCACGTTGTGATCAACCGCCCGGTTTCATGCGACCAATCGTGAGCCGGAGCCATCGGTAGATATGTTGCTGTGACGTCGTGGGCCCCTTCCCACGTAGTCCCCGCGGCAATCAGTACTTGTTTGTGGTAAGCTGACCACTTCACGAAATGTGCTGAGCTATTTCTTTTGCGGAAGCTAGATTCGAAAAAAGCTTGGGAATGCTTGCTTGAAACATTCGCTAGGTTCGGCTTTCCAGCGCAGCTTGTAAGTGATAATGCCTTCTACCTAACGAGTAAAGTGTTCGTGGACGCTTGCGCGGTGCTGGAAATTAAGCACAAAAGAAGTTCTCCATACCGCCCACAAGCAAACATCACGGAAATCGTAAATCGGAACTTTAAGATGATGTTAGTGGCCTACACCGAGCGCCACAAGGACTGGGACGCGAAACTGCCCGAGCTGGCATTTGCAACCCGTACGACCACTAATCGGTCAACGGGTCTCACTCCTGCCCAATTGAATTTCGGCAAGGAGCTCGTGTTTTCGCTTGTTAACAGTCTCCTTTCTACAGAGTCTGAGAGAAGGCTTCGCCCCTACGTGAAGTTCGCAGGGGACCTGCGAAAGCGCTTCTCCGACAACCTTCGAGAGGCCCGAGAAAATCTCGACGTCACCTGAGGGCAGCAGTCCGAACAGTACAACCAGGGGCGACGTGACCTGGAGTTCGAGGTGGAAGATTTTGTACTCCGGCGTACTCGCCCACTGAGTGACGCCGCTCGAGGCTTCGCAGCCTCCCTCGCAAACAGGTGGGAAGGTCCGTTTCGCGTGCATGAAAAGTGCTCACCACTCACTTGCAAACTAGTTCACTGTGAGTCTAGTGAAGAAACCGGACCTGTTCATGTCACCGACCTTAAACGATTTTTTCGATCAGAAGACGAAAGATTTCTCGCAGGACCGGAATGACACTGACGGCACAGTCCCGTTCCGGAAGCCCTCTTGTCTCCACCAGGGCGGCGGTATAACCTGCGACGTCGTTAACACCAAAGAGAGAGGAACCTTTTTTTTTTCTCCTCGGCTTCGCCTTTTTCGTATTTTGGGGGTAGTTGTATACTTCCACGAATCTGCTCCTTTTTCAAGAGAGGGAGAGAGAAGTTTGTGTGCGCACCTCAGATCCGTTATTTCGAACTTTCTGAAAGGGGTGCGAAAATAACTGTCAGATTCAACCCTCAACTAAGCACCCATGTCGTGTGCTTGTTTGTTTCTCCACGAAGATGCCTCGAGGACAACTCCGTCACCCCACCCCGCCATCAGAACGACATGGAGGCCGGGCTCATGGTGGACCGGGCCACCAAGGACGACGGCGCGTCAGGGGTGACCCAGGGGACCGTGGACCGTAGGCCGCGGCCACCCTCAACAGGACGGCCCCGCGGACCCGTCTTATGCCGGCGATGCTCGGGTGGCTACACGGGACTGTCACTACCTGACCGTGCTCGAAGAGCACAAGTCTGTCGGCTGGGCGTCCGACTTACGCTGGAGAAACCGGCCTCAACCAGAGCTGGGCGACACACCGGCAACAATCCCCGAGCCGTTCAGCGGGCGAATCTTAAGAGGATCGTCACCCTACAGAGCCGGTTGCACTCTACTCCGCAGAAGAGCTGCGCCTCCTCAGTCCGTTCTGTGGGGTCCCCGAAATCTATCGGGCGGCACACGAACATGGGCATCTTTATGGGGAGTGAGCGGAGGCCGAACGCATTGAGCGCATCAACCAACTCGGCGAGCGCGACTCTCTAAAGGGCCATCGCGCTCGTCCAGCGGCGCCGACCGGACCTGCTACGCCAGTCCTCCCAGCCGCACCTTCCACCCCCTAACTCCTACAACGATGACACCGTCATCGACATGCCGGACGAAGTTTGACAGGGGGGTCGAGGGGGAAGTGTGGGAACCTTGGCGGCTCCCACTGATCTCAATGACAATTTCTGTATCGCGTTTCCCGCTCCCGCAAGTGAAGCCACCGGACGCAACCTTGCTGGGCTACGATTTGCGGTTTTGCCAGCGTTTTGTGGCGATTTTCCAGCGTGCTGTAAACACGCTTTCTACTCGTTCGTCGTCATTCGCCGAAGAAGTTTTTGAAGACTGTGCACCGTTGAGACTTACAGTTGTGACCACGTGAAAAATTATGCGAAATCGCAGTGTCGCAGGAAAAAGGCACAACTCGTCGAAAGCAAGTTTCGCCGGTCTGGCAGTGTGTTCAAACCTTGCCTTGGCACGCCGAAGTGCCGTGTCTCTGTGCCTTCGCACGCTTGGATACCGACCAAGAATCGATGCCGTGTGGATGTGTTTTGCGAGTGCAATGTGCGTGAAGCCGTACGTATCTAAAGGTACAACTCGTCGAAAGCAAGTGTCGCCGGTCTCGCGGCGTGATCAAAGCTTCCTTGGCACGCCGAGTGCTGCATCTTAGTGCCTTCGCACGCTTGGATATCGATCAAGAATCCATGCCACACCAAAGTCCTCAACGTGTGTCGCACGTGGATGCCTTTAGATTATTTATATATACATCGGTCACGGAGTTCTGGATCGTCCAGCTGTCTGGCTGGTGAGTTGCTATCGAGAAGGGGGAGGGGGGAGATCTGTACGTGTACTTATGTGCCATGGCTGTGTTCCATATCTAATTTAATGAATCACATGGGAGCACGAATAGAGCAAAGTTGTGGAGCAAGGAGGGTTTTGAAGGTAAAGCACAAGACGGCGGGAGTGAAAATCTTTGAAGCGCGGCCCATATGGTCGTGTGCAATCTGTTGACCAATCACAAATAGGTGAGCCGCGCTCAAACGTCAAGTGCAATTAAGTAGGTTGACAATGAGCCAGCACTGATAAGTGATGAGGAGCTGTTTCGCGCAGTATTCTGTAAATCGTCTAAGGATGAAAAAAGACGTACCTTCCCCCTCGTCCCTCGCTACTGGACGCTGGAATGAGCTCGTTTCTGGACCGCGAGTGCCGCAAGTATACAGTCGTCAGAGTAAAGTTAGACGCTGGTCCAGGGGCACATACGGCTTCACGCACATTGCACTCGATAAACACATTCACACGGCGTCAATTCTTGGTCGCTATCCAAGCGTGCGAAGGCACAGAGACACGGCAGTTCGGCGTGCCAAGGAAGCTTTGAACACGCCGCCAGACCAGCGGAACTTGCTTTCAACGAGTCGTGCCTTTTTCCTGCGACAATGCGATTTCGTAAAATGCTTCTACGTGTTCACAGCGGCATGTTTCAACAGTGCACAGAGTCTTAAAAAACGTCTTCGGCGAATGACGACGAACGAGTAGAAAACGTATTTGCAGCACGCTGGGAAACGCGCAGCAAAAGGCTACCAAAACCGTGAATCGTATCCCAGCTAGGGTTGCCGTTCGGGGGCTTCACTCGCGCTGCAACGAACAAGCGGGTAAGCGCTATCCAACAATTGTCATTGAGATAAGTGGCGGATTTGGATTTGGATTTGGATCTGTTGGCTATTCCCTTCTTAACGGGCGGAAGCTACTGGGTGAAACAAGGAGACGGCAGGCTCTTTAAATCGACCGGAAAATTCGGTTTCTTAACCTATCGCGCTACGACTTTGTGCAGCGTTGCCCACAGATGGTGCATTTTTTTGTAAAATTTGCAAAGAGCGAATTTACCTGAGGAAAAAGTAAAGAAAGAAAAAGGCTTAGCTCCTATGGAAACGCAGCGACGCCACCGGTCTTCAAACAACACGGCGCCGTTTCGCACGGGAGACAAGAGATGGCGCAACGGACGCCGCCAGCGAACGAGCATACGGCGCCGATAGCCGGCACTTCAGCAGACGATCCTTTCGACTCAAAAGCGGCTCGCGTTCCGCAGGCGGCGACAGTCGCAGAAATAAAAACAGGCGCGGTAACAACAAGGAACTGCAGTTCCTTGTCTGCTAAACACGGCGGCTCTCGGCGTCGTCTGCTCGTTCATTGGCGGCAGTTGGCGTCGCGACCGCTTGCGCCATCTCTTGTCTCCCGTGCGAAACGGCGCCGTGTTGTTTGCAGACCGGTGGCGTCACTGCGTTTCCATAGGAGCTAAGCCTTTTCTTTCTTTACCTTTCCCTCAGGTAAGCTCGCTCTTTGCAAATTTTACAAAAAAAATGCACCATCTGGGGGCAACGCTGCACAAAGTCGTAGCGCGATAGGTTAAGAAAGCGAATTTCTCCGGTCGATTTAAAGAGCCTGCCGTCTCCTTGTTTCACCCGGTA
>JAZHYW010010890.1:0-30282 GCA_037355805.1 Ixodes ricinus | reverse complement strand
TTCTTTGCGCATTATGCCGTTTACATGACCGCATTGAATCCGACAACTGGATTCGATGCGACTAAGTCGCATTCATGTAAACGCGGCTTATTATGAAACTGTTTATTTCAAGCGGGTTTTCGTGGGTGGGGAAGTGAAATAGGTTCACGAAAAATTAATCTCCGCATAGTACTTTGAAGGAGTCTTTAACAATTAAGAGTCCTAGAAAATCGTTTTCGAAAGCCCACTAACCCCACGGGCTCGTGCCAGAAAGTCTGCTTTAAATAGGCAGCGTGAGCTTCCGATACCAATTGTGTGCCTCGAAAAATCTATCTACTAAAACTCCGTAATAAAAGTTTCTCTTCAAACGCTGCAACCTTTTTTCGGTGTTCGTGCAGCCATGAACACTAAAACCGGGAACATATCAACGAGGTTCTACTGTATTAAATTGAAACATGACCACCTATGCGGTATGTCACGTAATATAGCGTGGCAACAAGTATTTTTAGGAAACATAAGTGGTATACCAATACCACCTAGAAGACAAGGCTTGCGCCTTCCTCCTCTAATGTCATCACTAGTGGATCCACGCAGCGCTGCCTAGACTGCATCCATGAGCGCATCTGGCAGTGTCTCAAGAGTTCAATGTTAGCAGATGGCAACGCTAAAACGCTTTTCCCACATATTGTCGTCAAGCTTTAGCATGTTTTCCACTTGGGGCAGGTCAGGGATCCACTGACAATAACGTGATCACAGCTCTCGTCTTTGAGCTGGTATCGGCAAGACACTTGACTCTGTAATTTACAATGGCTTTATTTCAAATGTTTTGTTCGTACAAAGCATGGTTTTGGTCCTGGCAATTGCAAGAACAGTGCCTCCAGCTTTTGTAAAGAGACACCATGCTAGCGACAATTGTTTCAACTATTCGGTCACATGCTGTGCCATACCCAGCCTCCGTACAGGGTAGGGACAGGTAGTTGGATTGCTCAGGTAGCTGGTGGAGTGTTGGGCTGAAAATCGCAGACTCATCTTGTCAGCATGGTTTTCTTGTGTTCATTTTGACATTGTCTCCTCAGATTACGTGTAGTGTGGTCAACTGCACAACGATGCAATCTGGACAAAATTATATTAGAAAAGGTCAGGGATGTCGCTAAGCATATCATGCCTTTTGATTAGGAAAATCAAAGCATGAGAGTCAATGCAAATAAGCTCTCAGCTCAGCCTAAGTTCAATCTTGCTCCTTCGACCTATGTGCACTGGCACACCTCTAAATAGGCCAGAGGCAGAGACAAGATTAAATCTCTGACACTTATAGTAGAACCTTGTTAGTTTGAAATCTGTGGGATTACGAAAAATGTATCTATTAAGCAGGTTTCTGAATTACCCGAAACGGAAAGAAAATGCTAAAAATAAATCTCAAAGCTTTCTTGCACAAGTTTAAAACCTTATCATGAAACAATGACATGATCCCAGAAAGTAATCTTTAGAATCATGTGCTCGAGAAGTCCAACTAAGCACAGCATCTTGTCATCCCAACTGTTGCACTCAATGATGCTCCACAAGACATGTAATGATTCATGTACTTCTCTTAGATGCAGGCTTGGGAGATCGCTGTCATTGTCAACAGTAACACTTTCCGTTATGTCGCTTTCACCGTTAGCATATGAAGTCTGCTCATTGCTCCTGATGCGTAGGAAGTTGGAGAAGTCAATTTCACCAGACTCGCCGTTGACAGTGAGGCATATTTTTTTATTAAACATTATACTCTGCATCTTTCTCGGCGGAACAACGTAAGGGACTCTCGGGCCACAATAAAAGAGGCAGTTTTCAGATCACGACAGCAGTGTGAGGAAGCAAAAGCTAATGAAAGAGCGTGAGCAAACGAACAAGGAGACGAAAGAGAGAAACAAAATAATTTTGCTAAGTGCGTGGATCAACAGAGGAGAATTGTAACTGAAGGCCCACCATGTTTGTTTTGCAAAAGTTGTGTGTCAACTGGTGCCACCTAGCATGTAAAAAGTGAACCGAACCGGCAAAACGTCGAATTAATAAGAGAAAGGTGCACTGGGTGTTTCTGTTATCCAATCACCTTTCTGCGGGAAAAGATGCGCACTGGAAGCTCATATTATGCAATCACATTGCCACAGAGAAATATGGGGAACATGAAAATTCTATTCATTCATAATGATTTTGTATACCAACACAAATAATTTATTGTTTGCATAAAAACTAAAGGAGGTAAAATGAAAAAGTTCCACTTGACCACAGAGAGCTTACTGGAATGAAGATATGTCCTGATATGTCCATAAGATATGTCCATAGTAATAGTTGCTATAGTCGGTTACAAGTCAAGAAGGTAGGAGAAGCTCCTCCCAAAATCGTGATGCGACCGTTTGAAATCCATCCGCAGTCGAAAGAATAGTTCTCTGGAAACACCCCTTGTTCCGCTTCAATGAATAGATAATGGCTACAGAGTGATGCCAACTTGTCTCCGACCCCCCTCCCTCCCCCCTCTTTTTTAAGAATGCGACCTTTGTATTCATCGGAGAGGAAACCGAGCCCCTGAAAGTGGCCTTTGTATCTATTGGAGGGGGAAGCTAATCCTCAAAGTCGTTTTTGTTTCCATCGGAAACAAAAACGACTTCTAACCTCCCTCTCGTGCCTTCCACAACGCTAAGTCAAGGTCGAAAGATAAAGCAAATATTCAAAGCAAGGCAAAACCCTCTCCCGCGTTGGCCACAACGTCACGGAAACGATGGGACGCTATTGGATGGGGAGGTGGCGGAGGGATGTATGATTCCCTTTGAGGGGCATTTGCCGCTACCTTCTTGACTTGTAACCTACTATAGGGTTGAACATAGGCTGAGAGCATATTTGTATTTGCTTACTGGCTCTGCTTTGTTTACTTCAGAGGCACGAAATACTTAACTATGACCTTTCATAGTATTATTTTGTTTAGATCTCAGTTGTGTGCATTTGACCACACATCGCATTCAAGAACACAATCTCCATAATGAGTCAGCAATTTCCAGTCTGTCACTTCGCCCTTCGCTTGAATTGTTCGGCTGCCTGTTGCCATCTTGGTCCGGAGGTTGTGCAAGGCACTCCCCAAGACCAGGCAGCTGAAGCGATTGCTGCTAAGATAGCACAATATAATGCAATGTGAAAACTAACACTGTAATTTAAGGGCGGTTGATTCGAATTATTGTTTTCTGCACTTCACAAGTCAGTCAACTTGGAAAACGTGAAAAGATCTCCACGAATGTAGGCATCCAGTCATGCATGCTTTTATCTAAAGTGGCCGTGTGCGCACCGCACCGTCATTCATTGCCATCTATGGGAAGAGCATGAAGTGCGGTGGCGTGACCGAACCAAGCAAGAACGGCCGCATGCACACCATCATCTGCCGCATTATTCCTTGGCAAAAGATACTAACAGCATGATCGTAAAATGTGCAGTCCGTCAAGCTGGGCCTGTTGAATTTGCCCCACTATTTATTGGAGGTTTTCTTGTTTTTTTTTCTTTAGGAATTCATTGATGTTGACATATATGTCATGGTCTGGAGACGTCTGTTCAAACAGGAAAATCGTGCAAGTGGCATAGACCCATAGCCACCGACAACACAAGAAGCACAGGGCGTCTTTTTTCGTTGTCCTGCCTCCAGCATGCGCTCGTTGTCTTACGTTTAAATTTGGCTGCTTGTGCACACAGGAAGAGGGATGCATCATGAAAGGCAGGAAGCGTGCACAGGAGGTGGGACAAGTGAAGGTCCTCCCTGTTCTTCTGATCTTGTCCCCGACTATAGTTTAGTGCAGAGGTCTCTAAACGTGGGAGTTTTCCCAGCAGCCCACTTGTCTTAGAGATTTTTAAGATTCGAATTCAAAACTTCTTTTAAATTTGTTTCTGGTCTCGGAGCTATTCCTTTTTTTCTCATTCCTTTGTAACGGTAACGGTGTCCCAATCAAGACCCCTTTCCATGAAATAGGATGCTGCTGCGAGGCAAATTTGGTGTGAATATGATTCAACTGATAACAGAAAGCTTCAAGTGACACCAGAGACTTTCAAATAGCACACTCGGGTGTGTTGCTTGTTCTCTTAGTTCGGGAGTAAACACACTGAATTGTTTTTTTTATTCACCTCTCATAAATCTGATTTATAGTATGGAACTATTTAAGTTTAAAACTTGTCATGTGTCTTTTCTCTCCGTCACAGTTGAAGTTTGGCAACACACTTGTGCCTGCCATAAGAATGGTAAGATTGCAAAACGCTGGGCCATCAATCTTCACGCAAGAGCTGGCAGAGATGGTTTTCGGCCAGACCACCCTGGGTACACAAAGCCTGAGGGGCTCGACCTTTGGAGAAGGAAAAGAACCCCTACACAAAGAAACTGTGGACGACATTGTCGGTGAGGATGTTTGTACTTGGCCTTGTTAACTTATCTGCATGTGACGACCATTTGAAGTATGATTCAACTCTGAAGATCTTAATGTAGTCCAAACTCTGCAAACAAAGCTATATCTCTTTATGTGATTGCTGCACCATTTGCCCCAAAATATTAACTCTTATACATCATGCTACATTTTATCAACATTTGGAAATTTTGAGCCAGAACTGCACAGAAGCTTATTTTGCTTTAAAGATACCACAAGCTCAGAACCCTTACACTGCTGCGTTGTTACGGTGGGCTTGTGTAAATTTACAAAAAGCTTTCAATTAGTGCTTCAAATGATATGCTATCCAAATTATCTTTCTGTCGAAACTGGCATACTCTTTGCAGTTTCGTACAAAAATTGGTCGGCAGTACAGTCGCCGACGAATTTTTTGGACTTCGATTATTCGGACGTTTTTGCCGACTTGTCTCTTACCCCATAGAGTTACTGTATAGTATTGACCGAAATTTTGGACGCCATAAAGCTTATTTATTGCTCGATATTTCTGACATAATTTGCATGATTTCCTCAGTTTACAGCCCCAAAACATGCCACCGTGATAGCGCCGCAAGCTTAGTCGTCGCCATTTTGGTTGTTTTGATTTTGCCCTGTAGCCTCGATACCACGTCCTACGCTATAAACAAGCTGGGTTGGGGCTATAGTCGGGTTTTCCGGTTCCACTATAGCCAACATGGCCACCGTCTGTCCATTCTTATGGGTCTTCCAGTTCTTCTCGTGGTCCGCGTTTTTCGAGTGCGACCGCGAGAAGACCGGCCGTCTGCCGTTCTTGTGGCCTTTGAGCGCGAAGGGTTTTTGCCGATAGGCTTAGTATTGAAGCAAGCTTGGTGGACTAAATGTTGTCTCCAAATAGTGCCAAATGGCGCCAATTTCAACTTCTCTGTTTGTGCCAACGAAGGCGCCGACAAAGTGCAGCACCGTGATCAAACAGATCAACAAACAAGTGAGAAGTGAACAATACAAAGCGGAAGTTGCACAATAACTTAAATTCACATCAAGCAAGTCGAAAGTGGCCAATATGCGCGGAAATTTGGTATTTTGGACTGCTTGATTATTCGGCCAATCTCGGGGTCCCCTCCAGGTCCGAAAAATCGGTCGGCGACTGTATTTATTGTTGTTTGTGGTCTGCTCGGGAGTGTTAGCAAGCTCTGTTGAGTGAGGTTTTCATTATGCACCACTTTTGAAGTACATAGAAATCACAAATTTTGGTATTTTTCGCTCCCCGCTTACAGCTGCCGCATGCTGAAGGAAAAAGCACACCTTAAATGGGTACAACAAAAAAGTGATGTCAGTGGAGGGCATGGCCGGGTTCAGTCTTTGGACTGTAGAATTTGTTCCCAACTGATTGAAACAGTTTTATGGTGTCAAATGAAGGCTTTGGAAGCTCGCTCCAGTACCCGCACTCCAGTACGGAACAAATGATTGGCATATTCTATTTTTAGACTGCTTGCTCGACTGCCAAGCCTGCCTGCCACTGACGTCATGGCACTGAAAAGTGCGGGTATATTTGAATGTTGGTTTTTGCACCATTTTCATTTTCTAATTTCATAATAACTACTATGAATTTCGCGATACTCAATAGCATACCTGAAAGGGTAAATGCCGGGGAGGAAGAAATTATAGTCAGTTGATGTAGCTAAAAAAATCGCCTGAGTACCCCTTTAAAAGTGGGATGCTGCATGTGCTTGCATCAGGTACTTTAAAGAAAGAAAAGAAAAACTAACTCCACAAATGCTGACATGCATTTCGATATTCCAATGAAAATTTAAAGCTGAAGCCGATGCTGGTATACTGTAAAACCCTTAATGTTCGCGAGGCCTTAATTTTCATGAATTGAAAAATTTGCGAAATTCAAAGGCACGCAAAAAGGCGTCTGGAATTCGAGCAATTTAGTGGCCGCGATTATGTCCTCTGTGGCCGATTTGCGAAAAATAGGGGCAACGAAAATAAAGGGTTTTACAGTATATGATATACAGGTAAAGTGATATCGTCGTGAATCACATATGTCATGGCCATTGCGTACGTGCTTTGAGGTCGATAAAAACAAAAGAAACTGAAATAATTGTGAGCTTTGTGTTCTGGCGGGGGCTTCGAGCATGCAAGCACGTGCAGCAGGTGTGTAACGGCAAGTTTGGAGGGCTTGCAGCTGCACATGCTTACTCGCACCACCAAAGAAGTGGTAGTGGTGCCCAGCCTTGCAATAGGGTGTATGTTTTGCTTTTATGTGAAATCGCTCATTTAGTCGCTATTTCCGTATAGGCCTCGAGCTGTCCCAAGTGTACTGTCAAAAAATAACTTATACCTTTGCCAACTTAAGCAGCGAAAGGGAGGTTTGAGAACAACCTTAGCGAGTTCTGGATTTTTAGGACAACAGTCATTGCCTATGTGATCTGCCGTAATCATAAATCTCTATTTCATTAGTAAGCATAGTTATGGGAAAATATTTTGTAGTGATCAAGGTTTGTAGTTTTTTTTAAATTTATTCTGAACTTGAATGAAGCATACAATTAGTTACTATGCTTATTACAGTCTCGCACAATTTCAGCGGACTAAATTTTCCGTCGAATTCATACTTAAATAAATTTTCAGATAGTCACTCTACGTCATTCAATCCAAATGTGTATAAGACTGCTGCTGCAACAATACCTTTTATACAGAAAAAAAAAGCTTTTCTTACAACATCCTTGCTCCTGTGCCTGGAGATTTTAAGCACATAGGCCAGTTGAGGGTTGAATGATGTCTTCCGTAATACTAATAGCAGATGCAGAGAGGTGGGAAAGGAGCATTGCCTTTGATCTGATATGAATCTTATAATTGGACTGGAACGAATGAGAGTAAAGTTTATACTTGTGTGCAAATAGCAGATTGCAGATCTAAGACAGACATTTAGCTGCTCCATAAGGTGCTACAAAATGACGAATAAATCGCATCACTGTTTTCTAAAAGCATTAGTGTTGTTAGGACTAGGTTCGAAACGAAAATGTGACAGCCATGCTGCGAATTATGTATTCCCAATCCCTCCTTTAAGCTAATGTTCTGTAATAAGAAGAAAATCAATGGCTATTTTCTTAATGATTACCACTTATACAATATCAAAACCCCTTAACCAGCTTGCTTGATCCGGTGTCTCAGCTGAGGCTAGGTGTCCTACGTGGTATAAGGTGAAGTGGAACACTAAGTCGTGACTTAGCGTTCTACTTCACTCATACACTAGATGTGCGTTGTGTTTTCTTTCACACAATCTCAGCTGGGATGTTGGTTCTAGCAAGGTGGCCGGCCCTGAAACACTGTTATTTACTGTACCATAGAGAGTAATGATTGATCAGATTGTTTCGGAAACTTGAGAAGCCTCATGTAATTATTTGACTTGTTTCTTTTTCAGTCTATGTCATGAACAAGTTTCCTGGAGAGTGTGAAGGGAATGTGAGAAGATACATAAGACGGAAGTGCAACAATGCGGCCACCTCACTGAAGAAGAAGCCTGACTATTTTTGAATTGTACGAATGAGAAATAAAAAAAAATTGACAATTGTAACTGAGCTCTGGGTTATTTTGCAATCCTGCTTTGCATGATGAGACACTTGGCAGAGACCTCTTTTGTTGGGCTGTCCCTACTAGGCGCCTTGACTTTCTCAAGTGTGTTGGTTGTACAAACCGCGTAACATTTCTATTCACGGTATGTGTGCAGCCAAACACTACTACAACCAGGAAGGCTTGGTGCAGTAGTTTACACATATTAATATCGTATTATCTAGATGCATATAAAATAGATTTGGTTAGTATTTTTAGTACATACTTCCAAGTCACCTTTAGTATATTTGAAGGTAATGTTTGACCTACTTAAAATGCTTTTCTACTATACAATCTAGTAATTCGTGATGTATTTCAGATTTAATTTTAGCGTATTTTTATTTAATTTTTAGCATATGTAGCATTACATTTCTGGTAACTTTTAAATTCTTTAACAGTAAGTTGTAAATGAGTTTTTGGTCGGTTTTTAATACACCGATGACATTTTGACATTGAAGGAATTATATTTTTGTTTTATTTGAAATAGTTTCTGAACAATATTTACGATTAACTTTGAATACCTTACGCGCTTATTTCGAATGCGGCCAAAATAATACAGAATAAATACAAAATAAATATTCATATTCAATACATTTCAACTTCGTTTGAAGTACGGCCTCTTTTTGCTAAGGGTTGTACCGCAGCGAAGGCTAGAAACGCGAGCTCATAGCGTTGGCCGCTGCCCTTGGTGCACGAGAGCTTGTGCCGCCGAGGTGTGCCATAAAGCAAGGAGCTCGCGCTTGTAGCCTTTCCTGCGGTACAACACAAGCTGAAACTGAGTATAGAAGACGCTGGTTTCAACGTTCATTTCCAATGGGTGCCTTCCCACGTGGGAGTAAGCGGAAATGAAACTGCAGATCGTCTCGCTTCTCAAGCCCACAATTTCGCTTCGACACTCAAGTGTCCGACAGACGACCGCTGGCTCCAAAAGCAAGTTCGCCTCCATATTTCATTATTGGGTCCAGCGGAAGAATCAAGGCATCAACATTGCCTCCTAAGTGGTCTCAGCCGAGCAGAAGCCACAGTTCTACTTTCGCCTCCGCACTGGAAGTGCGAAAATCGGAAAAGTATTGTATCGAGGGGACAAAAGAAAATCGCCTCTAAGTGACGCTTGCAAGGTTTCAGAAGACACCGACCAGATGCTCTGGGAATGTCCTAAATACAACGTTCAAAGGCAGAGACTCTCCCAGCAGCTTCAGGACCTTCGTCCTCCACTGGAGGAAACTGGTGAGATTATGTTTCCACGGGGCTTTCGAGCCCGCCGCAGACATATCCAGGTCCTTTTTTTGCGTTCTTTAGAGGACCCTGGATTTTAACACAATTATAAAAGCAACCAATTCCAGAACAGCACGTGGGTGTGTGTGTGTGTGGGGGGGGGTGTATGTGTAGCGACAAGTGACTATTAACACTGATCGCCGGCTTTTTTCGTGAGGGGGGGTGTATGTGTGGCGACAAGTGGCTATTAACACTGATCGCCGGCTTTTCTCCCTTTTCCTTCCTTCCTCCTTCCCCATCTCTTGTGTCCTTCCTCTGCTCTTCTTTACGTTTCCCTCTGTTTTTCAGACGGGACATCGTCGGCGTTTTTCTCGCATGACAAACTCCGTCCTCTCTGCTACTTTACGGAATTCCTCCTCCTCTTCCATAAAAACGCGACTGCGCGGCACGCGCCGCTTCATGGGCGACACAACTTGTTCCATTACCTTGGCGTCGTCGTTGCGGTTGTCCTAGAACTCGCCCTTAACCTCTAAATCTACCTCACTTGTTATATTACATGAAAAAAAAGCATGCGGCATTGGGTGGTTTTGGCCGAAATATGGCCATAGAAAAACGTTATCAAGCGTCGTCAGCGTGATGTCGTCAAGCCTTATCATACGTCATCAGCGTGATGTCTCCGCCGGAGCGCCGTGTGCAGAAGGTGCGCTTAGGTCTTCAAATGTGCTCGTTTTGTGCTTCGTGTGATGGACTGCGAGGCGACCGCGTGTACATCTACGGCCTCGACATCGGCAGCAGCGTCTATATCTACGACGGCTTCCGCAGGCAAAAGTGACCGCCCTCGCAACTACGCCACAGCCACCTTAAGTATCCTCCTCTAGGTATCGTTATCGACGTCGTCCTAGACGTCGTCCTAAACGTCGTCCTCTAAGAGTCGTTTTCGACATCATCCTAGACCTAGTCCTAGGGGTCGTCATGGAGGTCGTCCTAGAAGCCGTCCTAGATGTCGTTCATGACATCGTCCTAGACGTCGTTCATGTCATCGTCATAACGGTCGTCCTAGATGTCGTCCTCTCCTTGTCGACGTAGTCCTAGACGTCATTCTCAACGCGGTCCTAGACGTCCTTGATGTCATCCGAGAGGTCGTCCTAGAAGTCGTCCTAGATGTCGTCCTCGGCGTCGTCTTTGACTGGCTTTTGTCTTCCCACACGTAAGCTGCCTTAAGTTTACTTGAGTAATTTCTTTTACAAAAGAGATTTGTGGTCTAGGCGAGGCCCTTAGTCCAAGCCTCGAGTGCTCTCTGCCGCAGCCTTCGCCCTGTGTACCAGCATTTGGTGGTCGTCCGGGGAGGGGCTGAGCAACGCAGCTTCCCAGGTCTCGTAGGAAGAGGAAAAGAGAGGAGGGGGGGGGAATGAGAGACACGGCCATGTGACGTGACAAACGGATGGGTACTCGCCGCAGTGTAAAGAAGTGTATAGATATTTTTTCGGGTAGAATATATCCCAGCCAGCTCATCAATCCGGGAATGCCAACCTGAATAGCATCCCCCGATAGATTTTTTTTATTTTTTATTTTTCATTTTTTTTATGACTTTTATTTTGTGATATGGGCTTCTGATCCCTGTTGCAGCAATTTGTACATGCTTTTGTGCCAAACATCACGAAGTGAGAAAAGTCATTGCTGCTTACCCTGCTAATTTTTCATTAATTAAAAAAGATCGATTGCTCGGCATAGACGTTTAGCAGGATCTCCCTTTCAACAACACAGGTTGAAAGGTCGTCTGCTAGAAAGGTAGCGACGCTTGGCGAGTGACTTACTTGATCAATACGATAACAATTAGAACGCGAATGGATGGCACATAATACTTTTCCAACGCACAAAAAGATAGGGCTCAAACTAACGGGAATGTTTGAAAATATTTTAAAACAAAACTCCGAAACTGGGAAAGAAATGAAGCATTTTGTTCGTTGTGTTGTTTTTTGTTGATTGTTGTTGTTTCGTTTTTTTGTTGTTGTTCGTTCTTTTTTTCAGCCTCGAAATTCGTTTTTAAAACACTGTTTCGCAGTATTTATTTTATATATTAGTTATATAAATTTGCATTGATGAAAGCTGTGCCTAAAGACAAGTATGCTCCTTGTGGGAACCTGGCAGTCCCCATCGTTCCTGTCGCCAGGGGCGCACCTCCCCTTTTCCCCTCTCCTCCGGCAACATCTCCGTGACATCCTCTCCACCCACCGCACGTGTGATTGGTGGGAGTGATACGCCAGGTGGCGCTCTCCCGAGCACGACTTTAGCTGATAAGGAGGGACAGCGTCCGGCGCGGGGGCTTCTCTCCTCTGGCTTGCGACCACCACCTGCACCGGACACAGCATCGGGCCGCTTCCCCTTCGGGGGCTCCGGCGAGGCCACGACATCGGCACGGCGGGCAGCCATCGGCATCCTGGCTCCGGCGAGGCTACGACATCGGCACCGGCATCCTGGATCCGGCGACGACATGGGGCACGGGCAAGTCAACACCAG
This sequence comes from Ixodes ricinus, assembly GCA_037355805.1. Lineage (NCBI taxonomy): Eukaryota > Metazoa > Arthropoda > Arachnida > Ixodida > Ixodidae > Ixodes > Ixodes ricinus. The sequence goes on along the minus strand of JAZHYW010010890.1, from coordinate 18,553 downwards.
CCCGGGCCGGCGACCATCGGCCGACCAGAGTTCCCGCGGCACCACCCAGAGGCAATAAACGGTCACAACAGAGAACGGTGTGGCGTCGTTCACTCGGGGACGAGCTAGGGAATGGGGAGATCCCACAAAATGGCGCACCAACGTGGGGCCTGCTCGTTCCTGGGCGACCACGCTGCTCTGGTGACCGTTGCTCTGGCGCCCGGAAGACGCCGTCGCCGCGGGAAGCTCTCCCCAGGCATGCCCAAGATCCCGCCGCCGGTTCCCCCAAGATGGACGCCACCCGCCCAGGCCATCCCGGAGCCCCTTTGTTTGCGTCGCCCACGAAGAAGGAAGACCGTATGGACGCCACCCGCCCAGGCCATCCCGGAGCCCCTTTGTTTGCGTCGCCCACGAAGAAGGAAGACCGTGTGAGTTCGCACCTTCGACGACTCTCCGGCCGCGTTAGTTGGCTTAGTATCGTCAGTTGTCTTTACGCGTTTCAATGACTATTTTAGTATTACATTTTGTTGTGAGTTGGACTTGTGTTCCGTTTTTGTATTTTCCGTTCGCACCACGTGGGTGAACGTTTTTCGCGCTGGGGTCAGTTTCTCCGTCGCGTTCTGATCTTGTATTGTCTTGCTTTTTACGCTAAGCTTCTGAGGGTTGCGGCCTTTTCCTCCGCGTCGCTTTTAGTATTTTGGTTATTTGGTCGTGACCATGCGCTCCTTTTCATTGTTCTTAGAGTTAGGCCTAGGTCTTTGTTTGAATCGCTCCTTTGTCGTGTCGCGGGTTTTCCAGGGTAGTTAAGGTACTGTTGAGGCGCTATCTTTATTTAGGAAAGGGAATGGTTATCAGGTTTTATAGAATACAGATAGTATTCGCGGCGAATGGTTAGGAGAGAAAGGCAGATTACGTGATTGTTTCCATTGCGTAACCCCACATAAAATGTTCTCCAGGCTTGAGGCGAACCTTTTTCCGTTAAATTGGTTCTTTACGCGCCACCAACTTCGTCTTAGGCGTAGTACAGATTTTATTACTTCCGAAGGCGATTTCGAGACCGAGCGGGCACCTTGTGTCCGGCGGGAATCTATGGTTAGCAACAAGAGTAGCGAAGGATCAGCAGTTCGGTCTGGGTTTGTAAATATACGCGTTTCTTTGGCTCCAAGGAGTCGGGCGGGGCGCCGGCCGTTAACGTCGCAAAGTAGCTGGTATTGCTATGACGGACTCCGGGAGTCGGGCCGCGCCCCCGCCGGCGCTGTATGCTGCTGGTATTGCAGTTGGCGCGAGGGTATTCTTCGGGATAGATTAGTTTCTGCTGATTCCGACGCACTTATGCAGCCCGTTTTAGCTTCCGCGAACGACCTTCGTTTGTTCGTGGTACGTGGTGGCGCTGCGCAGTCCGAGACGCACGGGAATCGTTTCGTTTTAGTTCGCAATTTCGGTGTGATGGTGACCGAGTGACTCTAAGACTTCCGCAAGTTATGTTGCTCGGAATCACCTGTTTTATGTGCTTAGATGCCGCCTACGTCGGTATCTCTCTCGGACTCGCGTGACTCAGGCGGAGGAGTGACACCAAGACCTTCGTTTTATCGGTTGTTCGGTGATGGGACGAGAGGTTATTGTTTCATTTTTGGTCAGACCGGCAGGTTTAAAGTACTAGCCGTCTGGCGAGCGGGAGGTTAGCTTCGGAGATGTGCGAGACCGGGCAGGTTTAGAGTACTAACGGTTTTCGCTGCAGTGATGAGCGCCTCGGTGTGGAGTTGCAAGCGCGTGTTGGAACACAGTGGGAAAACTGTAGATACCGCTTCGGAGTTTTTCGGTGCAGAAAAACAGGGTTCTGGAGCTCGTCCCCACCACCGGATGTAATCTTGCGCGAATAAGTTTTCTGTTGTAGATTCGGAATAGCTCGGCATGTTGGAGCGTTTGGTTTGCTTTCGCTTGACTCGGACCGGTCCCGGTACTTGCAGGAAGACTCCTTAGTCATGCGGTGCCGGGATTTGGTTCAGTGATAGTGGGTACGCTTTCTAGTGCGCAAGTTCGCAGTTCTTTGTTCAGGTTAGTTCCAAGAGAGATAATCCGTTTGAGCTCTGCTGCTTTTCGACCCTTTGTCTTGCCATCTTCAGTGCTGCGTCAGAGCGTTCTGGACTGCTTGCTTGCTTGAGCCGAACCCGTCTCGGTGCTTGCAAGAAGACTCCTTAGTCATGCGGTGCCGGGATTTGATTCGGTGATAGTGGGTACGCTTTCTAGTGCGCAAGTTCGCAGTTCTTTGTTCAGTTCAGTTAAAAGATACTCCGTCCTGATTTAGCTTTTCCTAAAACGTTTCGGCTTTGTTGTTTTTTAGTGTCGGGAAGTGCACTGCATCCGCGTTTGTTTACGGTTTTATATTATTGTGTCGCGATAGGAGATTGAGTTGTTTAGTAAGCGTTTCGTAGTGTTGGTAATTTTAAGTGTTTGCGTGTTCTGGGACTTCGCTACGTGGAGTGCGCTGGGACTCTTCAGTGCTGTGTGTGTGTGTGCGCGACTGTGCGGCCTCCACGTACTCGGACTCGAGATTTGAGGCGAGGGTAGTGGGAACCTGGCAGTCCCCATCGTTCCAGTCGCCAGGGCGCACCTCCCCTTTTCCCCTCTCCTCCGGCAACATCTCCGTGACATCCTCTCCACCCACCGCACGTGTGATTGGTGGGAGTGATGCCAGGTGGCGCTCTCCCGAGCACGACTTTAGCTGATAAGGAGGGACAGCGTCCGGCGCGGGGGCTTCTCTCCTCTGGCTTGCGACCACCACCTGCACCGGACAAGATCGGGCGCTTCCCCTTCGGGGGCTCCGGCGAGGCCACGACATCGGCACGGCGGGCAGCCATCGGCATCCTGGCTCCGGCGAGGCTACGACATCGGCACGGCGGGCAGCCATCGGCATCCTGGATCCGGCGACGACATGGGGCACGGGCAAGTCAACACCAGCCCGGGCCGGCGACCATCGGCCGACCAGAGTTCCCGCGGCACCACCCAGAGGCAATAAACGGTCACAACAGAGAACGGTGTGGCGTCGTTCACTCGGGGACGAGCTAGGGAATGGGAGATCCCACATCCTTGAGGTGTTGACTAAGTTATGTAATTTGAGTGGAGAGTCCCGATTCTTGCAATAAATATTCTTGATTATTCGCCGCGCCTTTGCGCATACGTGTCATAATGCTATCAAAGTGTTAAAAATTATCTGGATGTTTTAATCTCAGTTCAAGCAGAGTTTTAGAATAAATATTTCAATTTTTAGAAAAATCATAATTGTGAAGTTTATATTTGAATGAAAGAGAAGACAAACGCTAAGCTTTCTGGAGTGTTTTATTTCCCCGATATTTACAACTGAAGTGGTCCAGGCCTGTTCTTACGTTTGTCCCGCCAGGGCCGCTAAACTCGTCAAACACAAAGTGGGGGCCGAAGTTAGCGGAGCGTGCTGATTGGACTCTCACGACGATGGCGTCACGCGGAACGAGATGTCACTCACCCAAACTCTCCGAGATTGAGAAACACAAAGTCGCAGCGAGCCTCATCAGAGCGCAGAGCGAGCAACACCGTGGGGCCGACCGATTAAACGGCTGCACTGATGGCGTCGTGCCCGCGTGTCCCTGCGTCCCTATGCCGCCTTCGGCCTGGTTCACACTTACAGCTAATCCGCTGCCGCCGAAGCGGAATCGGCCGCGGCAATGCACAGTGGAGGCTACGCCCGGCGGAATAATTCTTGCTGATTCGCCCGCCGATTCGCAAGTGTGAACCAGGCCTTAGAGTCAATGCTGTCGAGATTGTCCTTAGGCGTGCTGTGAATACTCTGAACTTTCTTGTCGCAATATCGGAGTTAGTGGAAGTTATCGGTGACGATAAAGTGACGTTTCACAACTCTGGGAACGTGTTATTTGAGGCCAAAATCTTCGCTCCGGAATCGAGGCGAAGATTGAGCTTTGTGATATTGTGGAGTCACACGCGGAGTTCGCCTGTTTTTGAGTTCATCTTCCGCCACTATCAACGACGTTATCGGGGCCACCGAGAGGCGTGTGGGTTTGGACGTCGGTAGTGTTTGAGAGATGTGCTCGGAAAGAGAGAGAGAGAGAAAAGAGTGTCGTGAAAGTTGGATCATCCCTTTCCCAGAATCTGCATTGTACCTTTCTGAAATGTCTTGTGTACTATATAGGAGATTATTGTTTGAGGCTGAGGTGATCGCCTCCCTCCCCTTCTCCCCCTCCCTTACCCCTTTTATGTTCCTTGCCCCCTCTTTCCACACCACTCGGGGCGGGAATCGGGGAGGTAAATCGCCCACCTTCTAGTCCCCCTGTTTCGACGCAAACTGCTTTAGGGTGTTCAAACTGAGAAACGACGAGGAACAGAGAAGCTCGCCACTTTAAAAATAATGGTTTTAGAGGTTCTCTAATTAATTCAGTTCGCGTGCCATGTACTCTCGAGGGGCCATGCCAGTCCAAAGCGAGAGGCTGGTGCCAGGGCTGGTAGTGTGCAGGCGCGTGCAGCGACGCCCTACACTTCCTAGCCTTGGCTTCAGGCTCAGGATTATCTGCTGTGAACGACGAATTGGATGGGGAGTGCTCAGATTGAAGGTGACAAGTTTGATTGTTCACTACAGAAGCTTGGAGTCAACGTGCTCTTAAAACAACACCGTCGATAATGACAACCTGATATTACTCTTATATACACGTAGCAGAGCGCGTTCAATAAACTAGGGTTCACACAGAAGCAATAAAACACTGGCACGGACAGAAAACAACCACTCACAGTTATTTAAAAAGAAAAGGAACCATGAAAGAATTGTGAGAATCAGTCGTTCGTCCTTTTCAGTGTTTTATTCATTCTACCTGAACCATTGCTCTTGTTTCCGTTGATGAAAGCAGAATTAATCTATGTTTGACTAATCTTGAAAGCCGACCACACCGACGTTCTCGGTAGCATACATGAATAAAACAGTAAAATGATTTTATCCCGTCGATCGGGGGAAAACTCCGCAGGGGTGAAATCCGCACTTAGGTGGGCAGCGCTACTTGGCTGGTTCAGACCTGGCCAAGTAGGGCTACACTTTCATCATAGCCGAGGGAGCCGGAAAGAAAGCATATCCAATTTTCAGTAAATTCTGCTTTATCCTCGTTAATAAGAACGATATGAGACGGTCAACTTTGACGGTAGTGATTTAGAAATGCAATTACCTCAAGCCGGCGCCGTGCCTTTTAGAGACCTTCAAACATGTTTGTCGCAGCTGATAATTTTTGTCGTGACGTCACAGGTTTGAACCACTGTCGTCTCCGCGCTCTCTCTCCTGCTGCTCTTGCTCGGCGCCTAGGAAGTGCTAGGGGTTTTCGACCGTTCACTAAAAAGCGTCACGAAGATGCATGCATCCGAGAGTTTGTGAAAAAGACAACTTTGCGCCGTTCTTTCGGCCACTCCACCCGCAACGCCATAACGCAAAGAATATTTGTGTTCCAGAAGTTTAGCGACCCTGTCCGGAATAGACCTATTGCTATATTACCCAAGCATCAAGGAGAATGCAGGGATTTGTGTTCCACCGGCCGCACGTGCTGGCCTCAGCAGTAGTAAATTTTCCAAATCAAAAACCTAAAAGAAATTGTATCTTGCACGCGCTTTCGTCAACGCTTTATTTTGGTTATTTACTTCGAATATTTTATACGGGAAGGCGTGCGCGTGTGGCGCGTCGAACACCAATCCCTGCATTCTCCTTGATGCTTGGGTAATACAGCAAATGGTCTATAGACCGATCTCACTAAGCGTTCGGCGCATGCGTGACACCGACATAACTTTCGTTCACAGGAGTCAGACGGCCGTGCATGCGAGGGCTAGTGCCGTCTCGTGCTCCACACGCGCAGAGCTCCAGGGGGTTGTCGCACGTGCAGAAAGACTAAAGTTCCCTCGATGCATTGCGGCAGCGGTGGCGTGGTCAAACTGGCTGGTGAGATCGGTCTATTGAATTAGAGTCACTAAATAAGCTACGCTTTCAGAGTACCGCATTCCTTTTCTTTGGCGTTTTGCCGACAATCCAGTCGCTCTATCCAACAATATTCTGGTTCACTGCTGCATCACTGGACAGCGGCAGTCACGTGAGTCCCTATCATCATCATCGCGTTTTTTCAACGCCACCATCTTAGGTCCAGCGATCCGCTGCCTGCTGCCGTTTTGCTGTTTACTGCGCGCGCACGCTGAAGTCTATCGCTCAGCATGCACTTTTTCCGCCTTATGTCGAGATACGAACAACACGCTTTGATTCGCTGCCACAGTTGCGGCTACGGCAGCTGGCGCAGGCGACGGCTAGAGCTCGGCTTGCCTCAGCTACAGTCGCTCCTCCATCTGCGCGCGGACCCAAGATGGCGGCGCCTCGACACGCTTCAGTCGCGTAGTTTGGGAGTTTCGGTACTCTGAAAGCGTAGCTTTATTTAGTGTCTCTATATTGAATGTTTGACCGCTTGCTATTTTCTCACTTCTCAAGCAAATGCACTAGAACTCACATCTGGCTCTTTCAAAACAGATACCACTGTGGGAAATGGAATAAAAGAAAATATTGTACTTAAAAATAATAGAACAAAATGTCTGACAATGTGCCGTTGGTGGTTTTTGAGAATGGTTTGCCAGTTGTTATATTGCCGCCCGCAGAGCCGAGAAAGCAACGCTCGATCACGGTCTTCTAGATGATTCCCATTCATTCTCGCACTAGTTGTAACTTTCCTTTGCTTTGTTGTTCTCGAAAGTGCCAGTTCATCCTCGCCCCGAGCGCGCGACGCTCGAACTTTCTTTGCCGAATTTTCGAGATAACGACGCACTCTAGATAAGCAGCTGCCCGCGACCTTGTCGAGTCAGTGACGCTCGCGCTCTGTTTCGCCGACGAATCGCCGCCTGGTTTTCTGCTGCCTCGACGCTCTTTCGTTCTTCACTTATTTTTGGTTGGCACAAGTTCGCCCATTAAACCTTTATTTTCGGTTCAGTCTTCGCCTTTTCGTCGCCTTAATTCGTGACAATATGAGGACTACTGAATGTGTTTTAATTACCTTGATATCACGTGAAAGCTCGAATATAGCTATTTTTATTTACTATAATTTCAATTTTCAATTTCAACTATAATGAAATGTAAATAAAATATGGTACTTTCTGCACATCGAAAAAAAAACGCTTGAATATGAGAAATGTATGTTAGAAATTATCAAGCTTAATTGCGGAATAAATGACTTTTACTTCGCATTGCGTACAATTTGAGAAATTTTTTGGCTTACGTGTAAGCATTACTTTCGGGTGATTACATATTGATGTCAAAATATTGAACAGAATATGACCATTACGAGTACGCTGTCACAACGCACTGCTAAAATTCAAGTTTCAATTACAGTGATACAAAAACATTATATATATATTTTTTCTATTTATATGTTTTGATATTGTGCAATCATGCGTTGTTACTAGTAGGACACGAAGCAAATAAAAACGTTGTTTTAAGCAAATAGGTTTTAAAATTGCTAGAATTTTTAAACATTTGCTCAATTAAATGTACGGCGCGCCCAAACTCAACGCTGCCAGGAGGTTGTCTGTTTTTTTTTCACTTTTGAGCTGTTCCTGATCTTAGCGGTCAAACTTCTTGGTGAAGAGTTGCGTCCCCAATGAAAACCCAACCAGGGAAAGGTATTACAGCAGCTGCAGCTACCAATTTAGTTTTGTGTAGCATGCACTAAATCAATATTTGCGTAACCGAAGTGGCGGCGTTAAGTTTGAGGGGCACTGCCCATCGTGTAAACCCCTTTATTTACTTATGTTTATCGCAAACCCAAACTACGCAACGCCGAGTGTTTATTCTCCGCCCAAATGTAGCACTAGTGGTCTGAAACAGATGCCCAAATTATAGCAGTACCCGTCATCTTATTCGGAAGTGTAAAAGCGAACATCTTAAAATTTCAATTTAACACAAGAGTCCATTTTCACCCGTTTTCACTAACTGGCGCGCATTGTAATATGTACTCGAGAGATCTGTCGACCGGAATATTTCCATCAAACATTTCTGAAAATTCTGTATATCTGCGGAATAAAGTAGCGGCAAGTAATGAAAATTTGATATCTGGTTGGACCTAGGCTAATAAGCAATAACGAACATTCGGCAATGCTACATTATTTGCTGTAAAAATACCCTGCCTTTTTTTTTTTTTTTTTGGGGGGGGGGGAACACCGTGTGTACAGTGTTGGCAGTAACGCGTCTATGAAGAAACTGAATTATGTTCAGTTTCCGCATGGAAAATGGCGCTTTTGCATACCTGTACCTTCAAAAGAGTAGCGCGTGGTAATTCATAAATAAAGAAGTATTGGAAAAATTACTTCCACTACTTTTTATGGGTAACGCTAACGGTAAGGTGTTCCTTTCATTTGGAAGTAACGAGTAACGTACTTGGATACTTTTTTTCTACTACCTACAACACTGGCTGTATATAACGGACATTATATAATTAAAGTTAAATGCACTAGGAATGCTAGTTTTGAGCTTTTTGGTGATATCAAGTTCCTTAAAAAACCTTATGTAGGTCACATGTAAGAATGTGCCAAACTTTGCTAAACTTTTTCATAGGAAGAAAGTTCGACTTTTCTTCAAAATTGTACTAAAATAAAAATTTTAATTTATTGTAACGTTGGTTTTTTTAATGCTGTGTGCCGTCCCAAAAGCCCTTGCTGGCTTTGACCTGACTCGATTATAAACTTAAAGATTGGTGCATTTGAGAATAAATGATTATAATTAGCGTCATAATATATATTTTTAAGATTTCACACAAGAGATCTTGTGCAGCAGTGTGATAAGTAAAACCACAGCGAGCGGTAAAACATGCGATCTCCGACAGGTGGAAGAAGCGCGAGTTTTCGCCTTGCCCGCTTCAATAAACGGGAATCTCAAAACAAAAACAAAAACAAAAAATTCGTGAAATTTGCTGTTTGCCTTGTTGTTTAAAAAAAAACCATAGAACATGAAAAAAAATTTTTCATAAAAAATATTGCCCAAAAAACTTGAAGGAATTCAAATTTAAAGAAAAAGCTTGCAATGCAATTGTTTTCTAACAAAAGAAAGCTTATAAATTTTACTTTCTGAGGGGATTATGCGCGGTACCAGGACACTTGGGGAAAACAAGTAATCAGCGATGCGAAGACAAGCCTAGCTCGTAATTTTGCACTTTTTCCATCTGCCCTTTCTCCACGCACTCTCAGCATAATGGCTCGTTAAAGACTTTGTGGTCAACATACCGAGAGGCATTCTTTGCTGACACACTTGTTATTTACATAATTTACAGATAGATATTTACAAACGGGCCAGTCCGAGATAATGTCTATGGCAGATGAGACGAGCCTGGGTTCCAGCCGGCGTGTTCCATCGGAGCTCTGTGTCGCGTGTGTGTCGCTCGTGGTGCGAGGCTCCTGCCTCGTTCGCAGTGCGTGCGTTGGTGCACGTTGCTCTACGGTGTAGATGGTGTCGCCCGCTTGTTCGCTACATGGGCTCCCCCTAGCGGAATAGCGGTGAAAGACGCTGTTTGCGCGCTAGTTGGTAGTGTTTTGGAGAGTGAAGCGGACGTTGCGGGGACGGGCTGGATCGGGTTGAGTTGGATGCGTGATGTCCATCGTGGCAGAGCATCCCACACTCGCAGTGCACGTTGTGAGGTTGTCCGTGTCGTCCGAGCTCAGGATATACGCAGGCTTTAGTCGGTCGATTGAGACATGGTCTTCGCGGTTCGGGTAGGCCAGGGTAAAGTGCTTTTCAGCTCTTCCCAGGACCTTGTACGGACCATCGTATGCTGGTTGTAGGGAGCGTCGCGCAGCATCGTGTCGCACGAAGACATGCGTGGCGGTGGAGAGGTCGGGGCTCACAAAGAGTTTTTGTTGCCGGGTTCGACGTGTGGGTGAAGGACGGAGGGTGGCCATGTGGGAGCGGAGCCTTTCCACGTAGTCGAGAGGGTCAGGCAGAGAGCTGGATGGTGAAGCACAGAAGAAGTCGCTTGGTAGGCGGAGCGGGGTGCCGTAAACCAGCTCTGCTGCGCTGCATCCAAGGTCGATCTTGAGCGCAGCTCAGATTCCCAGCATGGCGAGCGGAAGATATTCACTCCATGTGGATGGCGTCGTGGCAGTGATAGCTGTTTTGAGCTGCCGATGAAATCTCTCGACGAGTCCATTCGCGCTCGGATGGTACGACGTCGTTGAGATGTGATGGAAACTAAGCAGTTTTGATAGCGTTGCGAACAGGTTGGATTGAAACTGTCTTCCGCGGTCTGTGGTTACAGTGGTAGGAATTCCGAATCTTGCAACCCACGAAGTGAGGAATGCTTGTGCAACGGCTTCAGCAGTGATATCAGTTAGGGGTACCGCCTCAGGCCATCTGGTGAAGCGATCGATGACGGTGAAGATGTACCGATAACCTTGAGATGGTGGAAGGGGGCCAACGATGTCCATGTGGAGGTGGCTGAATCGTCCGTGGGGAAGCTGAAATGTCGCAGATGGTGAGACAGTATGGCGATGGACTTTGGTTCTCTGGCAGTTGATGCAGGCACGTGTCCAGCGTCGGACGTCGGAGTTCATGCCAGGCCATACATACCGAGATGAAACAAGTCTTTGTGTTGACTTGATACCAGGGTGTGCCAGGGAATGAAGTATGTTGAAGGCTTGGCGTCGAAAATCTCTAGTGAGGTAAGGACGTGGCTGACCGGTTGAAACGTCGCATACCAGTGTTGGCGATGATAAGTCTGTCTGGACTTCCTGGAGCTCCAGTGAGCAGGAGGAGGAGCTGAGCAGCGTCTGGAGTTCAGAGTCATTTTTCTGGGAAGCTGAGAGGGCCGAGTAGTCCAGAGGTGGGTGTTCTATGAAAGACGCATCGATGTGAACGCGGGAAAGAGTATCGGCTACAATGTTTTCTTGTCCTTTGATGAACCTGATGTCCGTTGTGAATTCTGATATGAATGCCAGCTGACGAATTTCTCTCGGGGAGTGCGCCGCACTGCGAGAGGCAATGGCGTACGTCAGCGGCTTGTGATCTGTGAGTATGAAGAATTGTCTCCCTTCCAGAAAGTGACGAAAGTGCTTGACAGCGGAGTAGGTGGCAAGTAACTCACGTCCAAAGGTACTGTACTTCACTTCGGTAGGGGACAGTGATTTCGAGTAGAATGCGATGGGGCACCAGCATCCATCAATCAACTGCTGACAAACTGCGCCGATCGCTGTGTCCGAGGCATCGACCATGATGGAAGTTTGAGCGTCCGATCTGGGATGCGTCAGGAGTACCACGTTGGCTAACTGGTTCTTGATTCTGACGAAGGCTTCCTCGGCTGCGGGGTTCCAGGCTAAGGGTGAAGTCTTCGCCTTGACTCCCGCGAGGAAAGCATTCAGTGGGCGAAGTACAGCAGCGCATCCTGGGAGAAAGCGACGGTAGAAATTGATAAGTCCCAGGAATTCTCTGAGTTGTCGCACATTGGTTGGTCGTGGAAAATCCTGGATCGCTTGGACTTTCGACGACAGAGGTTGAATGCCGTCCTTGTTGAGGTGGTGTCCGAGAAAGTCCAGTTCGGACACGCCGAATGTGCATTTTTGCACATTGATGGTGACACCGAATTCGTCTAGACGTTCGAAGATCGTTCGAAGGTGACATTGGTGCTCTTCAGATGTCTTGCTAAACACCAAAATGTCATCCAAATATGCGAAACAGAATGGAAGATTTCGCAGCACTTGGTCCATAAAACGCTGGAATGTTTGAGCGGCGTTTCTGAGGCCGAATGGCATCCGCACATATTCAAACAATCCAAAAGGTGTTACAATCGCTGTTTTAGGAATGTCTTCTGGCGCAATTGGGATGTGATGGTAGGCCTTCACGAGATCTAGCTTGGTGAAGATAGCCGCCCCTGCAATGGCCCCGGAGAAATCCTGAATATGTGGGATGGGATACCGGTCTGGTACCGTGACTTTGTTTAGTGCACGGTAGTCGCCGCAAGGCCTCCAATCTCCAGTTTTCTTTTGGACCATGTGTAAGGGGGACGACCAGCTGCTCGATGAAGGCCGGACAATACCAAGCTCGATCATGTGTTCGAACTCGTTCTTTGCGATTTTTAGCTTCTCGGGAGCTAGTCGCCGGGGTCGAGCGAAGACGGGTGGTCCGGTAGTTTCGATGGAGTGGGTAATGGTGTGCTGCGTGGATGCGGCATGGAACGATGGTCGTGTTAGTCTCGGGAAGTGATAGAGAAGTGCTTCCCATTGTGTCGAGGCTGGGGGACATGGCTGGTGAAGTTGAAGCTTTTGGTCTCGGACCTCTATTCCCTGGACGTGTAGATGCGTCTCACCATCGCGAAGCTGGTACTGACGCATGTCGACGGTTAGGTTGAAGAACTGTAAGAAGTCCGCGCCAAGGATAGGGTACTTGACATCCGCGACTATGAATATCCAACGGAAAGTCCGTCTTAATCCGAGATCGAGAGTGATGGATTTCTCACCATAGGTGTTAATAGCTGAGCCATTGGCCGCTGCTAGAGATGTCAAAGGCTGACGGTGTCGGCGGTCCTCCGGAGTTGAAGGATAAACGCAGATTTCCGCGCCTGTGTCCACGAGGTATCGAATTTTGGTGGTCCTGTCAGTGATGAAGAAAAGACGGCTCTTTTCGGGGATCACCACATTGGCCGTCTTTAACGTGGTGTTCTCGCGTTTCCCATAGAGCAGGGTGGCGAGCAGTTGTTTGCCGCATCACCGAACTTTTGGTGGTACCAGCAGATGCGGTTTGTTGAGTTTGGAGAGCTCCTGCGTCCAGTTGTTCGGTGGAAACTGGAGGAGCGAGACCGGGGACGAAAGGTGGTCGACGCTCGTAGTTCGGCAACCTGCAGCGATAGTTGGTCCACTTTTGATGAGAGACGATGGATGATCTCAAAAAGCGTCATGTCGGTGGGGAGAGGTGGAGCCTGCTGCGTAGGAAGCACTTGGTGGGTGGCGTAAAGAGCTGGGGAACCAACCTCCATGATCTTGTCCGCCATGCGTGCTAACGCTTCCAAGGACGTTGTGTCGGATGTTGTAAGTATCATGCGCACGTTGTTGGGAAGCCTTTGGAGAAAGAGCTCGCGGATGAGTGAATTATCCAGGTTGTCGGCTCTATCTCCTATTTCAACCATTTCGTCGTTTACCCTGAGACTGGGGGTTTTTAGAAGAACAAAAGTGACAGAAAACAGACAGGTCTCAAACTCAGCTACTAGTTTATTTCAACAACCTCCTCTTATATAGTCCGTTCTCCGTTATATGATGACCCTTATATTCGCGACTCCAGCGACCTATAGGGGACGCCACTATCGAGCAAATATGGCGGTCGAATCCAGGTCGTGCCGTGCCATGTGCCAGCTCAACGCACAACGCTGGGGCATCAGCGAGCGGGAATCGGACTCCAAATGGTTCGCCCCGCTTTTTATTCTCCACGTTTCGAACCTCCGGCGATGTGTTGAGGTAAGCGAGCTTCCAGAGGCTTGACTTTCTTCGAGAAACGAGGAAAGGACTGCCCACTGTCCTTCCACTGTGCTGATGAACGTTGAGAAACGCGGAATGTCTGACTCCACGCGGTTTCCATAGGTCGCGTGCAGAGCAGCCTGCGGTCACAGGCGTACACTACGGCTACGACACAGACGCCGGTAGAACTGTTCTGTTACGCAATCCACCGAGCAACATGCAAACACGGAAGCCAGAAGAGACGAGCAGAAATCGCGAAAGGACCTGGTCCGGCCAGTTCAGTGTTTTCCCGCTAGGTGTCGATTTCGTTTTGCTGGAGTCGCATGAATGGTCCGTTGAGATAGACCTGTCTGTTTTAGAGCGCAGCTCTTAGGCGCCCGTTTCTGGCTTGAGCGGCGTCGCCGTCGCCGTCGCCGTCGCCGTCGGCGTCGCCGTCGGCGTCGGCGCGCCGCGCGTGCATGATGGGTAATTTTCCCCGCTAAATCTAGCGGAGAATTTTCCCCGCTAAATCTAGCGGGAAATTTTCCCCGCTAAATCAGCGGGAAATTTTCCCCGCTAAATCTGGCGGAAAATTTTTCCCGCTAAATTTAGAGGAAATTTTCCCCGCTATATTTAGCGGAAAATGTTCCCCGCTAAATCTAGCGGAAAATGTTCCCCGCTAAATTCTGGCAGGCGGAAGTTTCCCCGCTAAATCTGGCGGAAAATTTTCCCTGCTAAATCTGAGCAGGGAAAATTTTTCCCGCCAGATCTAGCGGAAAATTTTCCCCGCTAAATCTAGCGGGAAACTTTCCCCGCTAAATCTGGCGGAAGTATGTTTCCCCGCTAAATCTAGCGGAATATTTTCCCCGCTCGTCTAGGCGGAAAATTTTCCCCGCTAAATTTGGCGGAAAATTTCTCCCCGCTAGGCTAGCGGGGAAAATCCACCCCCCCCTCTTCGAGGTCACGTGACCCCCGGAGCCGCGTGACCCCCCTCCCGAGGTCGCGTGACTCCCCGCCCCCGTGCCTTCCCCTCCTCCTCAAGAGCTGCGCTCTAATTCGGCGTTACAGGGAGCTGTAAACGGCTTTAACTTTTTCTGCCTCGCTTCTGCTCTTCTAAAAAAACCCCCATGTCTCAGGGTAAACGACGAAAATGGCTGACTTCCCCTACCAGCTAGCCTGTACTATGACTCTTTCTCGTCTCATCCCCAGGTAAAGCTGCCTGCATGCGGCAGAAGTTGGGATGGCTTGCGGTCGCCTAGTTCTTCGGCGGTCAGCAACTGTTGCGGCCGTTTCCTGCTCGGAGGCGGTAGTACGCTGGATCAACGCATCCCTAGGGCCATCGTGAGGTTTTTCCGGAGGATGCGGAGAGACCTCATGCGATTGATGTGGTCGCCTGGAGGAGGGCCAAGTCGACGACATCATCATCAAATTTGCCTCGCTGAGAATTGATGCGGGCGCAGCGCAGGAGTTGGCGTCCGCGTGAAGGAACCAAAGTTCTGGCATCATTCGTCCAAAAATCGGGCAGCTTCAGGCGGATGGCGGCAGCGTGTGAAGGGAGCGGGTAGCAGACCCGGCCGCTGCATCGCCATTTTGATGTTCCGTGGCCATCGGGGTGGGGACATCTCCCGGAGTTGAGCCACGTAGTCCAAGGTATCTGTCAGTCCGGGTCACCACTCTGTGGTCAACATACCGGAGAGGCATTTCTTTGCTGACACACTAGTTATTTACATAATTTACAGATAGATTACAGATAGATATGTACAAACGGGCCAGTCCGAGATAATGCGTCTGCGGCAGGATGAGACGAGCCTGACCGCGTTCCTGCCGGCGTGTCCCATCGGAGCTCTGTGTCGCATGTGTGTCGCTTCGTGGTGTGCGAGGCTCCCGCCTCGTTCGCAGTGCGTGCGTTGGTGCACGTTTGCTCTACGGGTGTAGATGGTGTCGCCCGCTTGTTCGCTACAACTTCTTATCATTGTTTCATCGTTTTTTATATACGTAAAAGCATGCATACTCCCTAGAAAAGTACAGTGCTCCCTTATTTTAACGCCGAGGCGAGATAATTCGTTTTTCGTACTTTTCTTTGCTTTTACTGGACCTAGTGATCGAAGTACGTAGTGAACTCTAGACTCCCCAATTACAACCCTGCCTGTCGAGTTCTCTGCCTAACATCCACGAATGCAAGCAAACTTCGTTTGTTTTTACTATGTCTGCGTGTAAATACGGTATGTTTGGGTGAATGTCACGGTTGATTATTAAAAGAATAGATGCTAGTTTTATGCCGAACTGCATGTGAGAACCGGCTATCCCACGCCGCCATTTATTTCTCGCGATGAAGCTTCAATGGTGTATTCACAGCTCGGAGATTGGTTCCACACATAGAAGCAAACTTCATTGCGCTTCGAGGTTGCGTGCGCCACATCTCGATGCTTGCTCACCCCCGTAATCCACCGAGAGGCGGAGATTGCCCCTTCGTTCCGGCAAGAAAAACACATAGCGTCGAATTACAAGTTCCATGGCGTGTGCGAAAAGCGTGTTGAAGTTTGAAGGCTTACACCAACAGTGTCGAAGTTGACAGCGTCTCATTGCTCATGTGGTGTGCTGATATGACATAGATTTTGATCAGGTACAAGACCAGGCTACTTCCTCTAGCATACAATTTAAAAAGAAGAAACGAGATCAGATGCTAGACTGCTATTTCAGAAAACCAAAAAGTTGTGACGGAATTGTTTTGTTGAATTTATCATAATTAAGTGATGTTTACAAAAAAGACTGCTGGCTTTGCGCTTCTAATATTTTTATGTTGGGCTCCTATTTTTACCAGGAGCATTCCCTCAAAGGGCAACCCCGTTTAATTTTTGGTTTCGAAAAAAACAATGCAGTCCTCTTCAGTATCGCCTAGCAAGACCACACGTCAAATATTATGACGCAGTTCTGTCTAAATGTTTCTTAAACGGTCCGGCAAACTTTGCAACTCGCCAAGTTGCCGAAATCGGCTGACTCGAGCGGGCGAAACCAACAGCGCAGTCAAGGCTGCGCTGTTGGTTTCTGTTGGTTTCAATCAACATTGAGCTAAACGTCATCACCATTGCCCCTGTTTGCTTGTTTTTGCTTCTCCGGGTGAGCGTAGCGGATGACGTCAGCAACGTTTCCCCTCGGCGCATAGCGGTGTGCACGTGATTGGCGTAACGCGCCTGCGCAGCGCTCTTCTTGGAGCCGTCCGGCCGCCCCGCCGTGTTCTCGACGTAACAGCCGCCTCAAGCGTCGCAACCGCCGTCGTCGTCTCACGGTTTGTGATTATAGTCTCTCGATGTTTCGTCCACACTACGGACAGCACCAGCGAAGATTTATGCCGCAGTTGTGCAGACGTCGTCGAATGTCGTAGACTCCAAAACGTGGAGAAGAGTGCGGTGCAGACGACACGTGCGCCTAGCACACACCCGCCCCAATCCCGCCCGTCGTTGAGTAGAGGATCACGTGACTTTTCGTACCACGTGATGGCCATGTTCTTGGCGGCCCGAAGCCGATGTTGCCGGACGGAACCAAAGTTTCGGTTTTTATTTCCGCTCGTATTTAAAATTGAATTTAAGAATATATATCTCATTTTTCTTGAAGCAAACGACGTGGAGTCTTTTACTAGGGCTTTTTAATGCAACATTACTCATTATCCCGAAATCTTCGGAATTGAGAGGAGTTGCCCCTGTAAAGGGGCAGTGGCACCCCAAACGTCGTATTTTTTATTGTCGTAATCGATGGAAATTGCAGTCATAGACACACAAACTAATACCGCAAAGCAAAAAAAAAAAAAATTTAGCAACGCGCGCGCGCGCATTTTTATTTTTGTTGTTCTTCTCTCCTGCTCTTCACCTCCAGGCTTTTTTGATTTGTGACGTCAAATATCATAAAACTTAAAAGCTTTGCTGGCGACATTTTTATAACATTTATAAACGGCAATCGTAAAACATGTTTTGAACGAAATTGAGACCGCACTAACGCCCTTCTTTTTGAAATACCAAATATCAGAGTCCGGTGTGATGTCGCCCCTGGATTTTGATCCTCCCTCGGAAAACATGGCGGCGCTCGACGGATGCAGCAGAGGATGATCGGTGAGTCGGGGAATCGGACGGAGTGGTCTATTTTACGTGCCCGACGACCTATCAGACTTCAAAAAGGAAATCGTCAAACGGTTGAAAGAACTGGGTTTGGTGCTTGTGTATCGTAGTTTCGGTTGTGACTCCGCCGTGGCAGCCTTTCACGTAGAACCAGCGAGACTTGGACCCTTGTACCGCCCATAAAAGTCCCCTGCGCGTTCCCTTCGACCTCACACCTTTTCTAAGAATTTGAGATCGCTGAAAGGGCCCTAAAAGAGCTTCAAACTCGAAAGTCAAGCGTCGTCTGCTCGCAGCGACAGGCGGCACGGCACGCACGGAAGAAACCGGTTGTTTTCGGTACGCCGGCAAACACGACACTTCGGGTCGCGGCGGCAATGGCGGTTCGGAGCGGAGGCATGAAAAAACTAGACTCGCAGGACAGCTCAATATTGGACGTCACTGCATTGGGGCGGATCGCGGGGGAACTTCAAATTTGGCATTTGGAAATTGCGTTTTACTTCACAAATACTGAATTAACAAGTTTAGAATCTTTAGTGTAACGTCCAGGCATCGTTCTCAATCGTTTCAGATAATAAAGAAAAATATTATTTTGACGCGTCAGTGCCTCTTTAAATGTCGAGTGATCCTTCGAGTCACATAGGCAAGCGCGTGGAGTCTTTCACCCTTTACCCTCGCCTCACACGCCACCAAGGCACCATCCTCCACAAAGCCCAAAGTAACACCCTTCCCCACCCCAGCTCGTATCCACCTTCTACGAGGTCTACTCCCTGAGGATCCTCCCTCCTGTGTCCACTGTGGCGGCCGCCCAAATGCCCATCACATCTTATGTATCTGCCATACCGCTCCCTCACCCTTCCCTAACCCCACCTCCCTGTCCTTTCTCCCCAACCCCGAGTGGTTGACTACGACCTCCCCCATTGCCTCATCTATCCTCACAAAGCCTGGCAGTTCGATGACCGAGCCATAGAGTGTCCGGTCGCAGATTTGGAGCGCGAGGATCTGGTATC
>JAZHYW010010888.1:12500-25902 GCA_037355805.1 Ixodes ricinus | reverse complement strand
TCATTTTACGGTCATTTGTTACAGTGCGGGTCACTCCGGACCAGAGGCGACGTGTGCGCACGCTTTGAGGAGCCTTCCGCGCTTCGCCGCGCCAGACCTCGCCGATCGCGACCGGACCAACCGGACCACGAGTACGAAAGGCTCTTGCGCGGCCAAGAACTGCACCGAGGTAGGGGCTGCTCGTTCTGCGCTACTATGCAGTGCTCTTCAGTGCTCGGAGCTCTCGGTGTCGTTCGTGGCGCGAACCCTTTGGGACCCCTTCGGACGCGTTAGTCGTACTTCGCAAGGCTTGGACGGGGGCCGCCCTCACCGAACAGCTCCGCTACATTCCGCTTACTTATGATGGCAATAAAGCTCACGTTTGTTCTCGGGAAAAAATTGCGGGCGACCATACGGGATTGCTCTCCGCGCCGCCTACGGGTTGGCCGCCGCCATGTTCCTCAGCTGTTCACTCGCTCCCGCAGCAGAGCGCCTTCCCATAATCCTCTCCGTTCCAAAATGCGATGCGACCTCCGTTTACATGGGCTGAATGAAATGCGCACTCGCCATCTCGATCCACCTCTGTCTAGCGACTTGAATGCGATGCGCTTTCTTTGCGCATTATGCTGTTTACATGACCGCATTGAATGCGACAACTGGATTCGATGCGACTAAGTCGCATTCATGTAAACGCGGCTTAAGCCCCTTTACCTCGTTGGTTATACGGCAGGCGGACATTATGTTATATATAGAATGCAGCTAATATGCCAGCTAATTAACAAACTTTTCAGTAATTAAATTTCCTTAGATGTTTTGGGATATGTTAATGCATTTATGCATCAGAAATGTAGGCAATAATTGTTAAACGCGGGCCCATATCTTAGATGCTGGTTCGTGCACGCAGTTCGAGTTATTCGTTGTCAAGTAAAATCACGTCCTGGAAATTCGTCGATACCAATGCTATGCTTTATTGAAACAGTTATGTTGTGGTATCTTTTTCCTTACTCGTACCCGTGATTAAACGTTTTTCAGTGATATCGCGCCGCAAAGCAAAAGCAAATTGTCGCGGAGGATAAGGTGAGCTATCGCTTTAGTTGAACCGCCACGGAACACCGTCTGCATCAACTCTGATGCGCTATGACGCAAAACAAAGTGACGTAAATTTCGTCATTAACACGTGACCCCGGTGTCAAACGAGGGCTGTCCTTCCGGCGCATGCCACACGCGTTTGGTTTCAATATCGAAAGATTCGCAGGACAAAAATGGACAATAAGTATCTCGAACTACGTGCTCCATCCTGTATTTAAAAGAAATAAAAAAACTGGTCCGGAACTCAACAGATATTGCCTCCATTTCTTAAGTATGAACATAAGCCCTAAAACGTCTACTAATTAAAGAATTTGAGCAGAGACCGTGTGCTTTATGCTTGTTGTAAATTTGAGGTCTTGCAAGTAATATATTCCGGAATCGGAATATATTATTATTCAGCATGATCCACATGTTATTGTCGTACCCGAGACTTGGCTACATAGTAACATTGCCGACTCCGAAGTATTTCCCATGGACTATAGCGTGCTACGGAAGGACAGAGAAACTAGAGGAGGAGGCGTTGCCATTCGCGTAAAGGACACTCTAAAGTATGAGGCGTTGCCTGGTATTAACGACCAGGGTTGTAAAGCACCTAGGTACAAGTAACGGTAAATCGGTATCTAGGTACTTTTGTTGTGCCTGAGGGACAAACCTAGATACTTTCATTTCTCAGTATCTGTATCTGTATCTTAGGTACATTTTCCAGTAATTTGTAACTAAGTGAAGTTACTTTTTACAGGTACTTTTTATTAACTTCGTCAAAATCGCAGAAAATACAATATAACATATAACTGAAGATAAATTATAATTACAGTCGTAAAGCAATTTAACATCACGTAGTGTTTCCACGCATTAAATCGAACTCAAATTTTGCACATTACAAAACTGAAAATGTTTGTGAAGAAAAAAAACTGGGAGGACGATTAACCTTCGCCTTTAAGAGTTGAACGCGATAGGGTTATCGGGCCCCGTTCGCATGGCCTTCTCCATCGCTTCTAATGCTCTTGAGTCACACAACGACCTATCTCTTATGATACAACACTCCCGGCGCGATCGAGGATCTTTTGCCAGTGCTTTGACGCCATTTTACCCCGCAAGGTTTATTTCTGTGTTTGCTTGCCACGCGCTAAAACACTCGATGCGATAATGCCTTTACCCCGACACAGACAGACATCAAGGCACTCTAATGACGGCAGGATCGCAGTGCCATTCCCAAAGCCCTCCGTTGCCTAGTCGGTAGCATGTCTGGCTCGACACCGAAGGGTCGTGGGTGCGATCCTGCGTGAATTCTTCAAATATTTTTTGAGGCAAATGAATTAGTTTGTTAAGTGGGATCATTTGAAACACGCGGCGACCATTAATTCGTATGTCTTTAACCACCTTCATTTCACGCGTGATGTCACGTTTCACATGAGCGTTGTGGGTTGTTTGAAATTCCCGCGCGAAGTCATGTGGCTGTGACGTCACGACCCTATCGACCATTCAGGAATTTCCCGTCACGCTACCGCCGCCACCGACATCCGACGGATTTTGTGTGACACGAGCTGCTAAACGCGCTCGCGTTAAAATATTCTCTTCCTTCCTAAAACGAAAGAAAAACGTGAAAGCTTGAAGACTTTCGCTCGTCGTCTCGTTGCGAAGGTTAGGTGCGTGTGCACTCGACTCTTCGTTTCTCCATGCGGCCGATGTCTTCTGGGCCCGCCGACGGCTTCGATGCCAGTGCTGGCGCTGAAGGTCAAGCCACGTCAACAAGCGAGTTTGAGCGGGACGTCGTAAACAGTGGAAGCTGTGTCCTCGGTGAGCCAATTGGAGCGTGAGAGTTAGGCACGTGAGGACTCAACTCCGATGTGGACATCTGTGCAGCGCCGTCACGTGCCTCGCTCCAGTGACCTTATTGGCTCCCCGGGCCCTTCTGTTTTGCCATTTGCCAACTTCTACCGAGTTGGAGGCTCCTCCGGTGGCTGTTTCTCGCCGACTGGCTCCGGCCTGTCGGGACTCTCGGGCGCCACTATCCGGGCCCGGGCGCCCGGGCAACTCGGGCTCTATGCTAAAGGCCCGTTCACACGATGCATTTTTCTCGCGCATCTAGTGTCGCGAAATGTAGTTTCGCGAAATGGTCGCGCCGTCTGAACGAGTCCGAGAAGGACGCACGCATCTAAAAAAGTTGCGCGCACACCTCGCTTCTGGAGCGAGCTTTTGCTGAAACTTTGCCGAGTCCTGTCAATCACTCTGAGGGCGCCGCCAATGGCCGCTCAGAAATGCTCTCACGTGGCTTTTGAGGGGGAGCGAGCTGTTTGAGAAGTCCACTTCACTGCCGGTGTTGTAGCCGAGCCAAATCCGAAAAAAACCGAAACCACGAACGATGGATACTGCGGGCGCTTCCGCAAGCGCGTCAAGCACCACTGGAGGAAAACTGAGTAGCATATCGGAAAAAAATCCAGCGATGGACGAAAACAATTAGCGGGAGTTGGCAAGATTAGAATAGTGCTCATAGCGTTGTTGTCGCGACGATACCACTGGATAAGAGAGCATCGAGTAAACTGAAACCAAGTTTGCTTTGTTTGCAAGCGAACGTGAAACCATGTGCGCTCTCTGAAACAGTTGGCACAGTAAAATCGGGGCAGACATAGGCGCCGAGAAGTAACCAGATTGGGCACGTAGCGTTTCTATGAATACCATGTGCACTGATAGGAGCTTTGGCAATGAATTGGCTGCGTACGGGCTCGGCGCCGGCACATGTCCCGCACGTACTGTACAGGTTGCCGCCTCAATCGGCTTTGCGCACATGCGAGATCGCTCCAAGTAGATGTGAGAAAAAAAATTAAAGTGAATTGACTGCATAAAATGCGCAAAGGTCCCCAGATAAATAGCGATCTGATTCGGAGCTCACTCAAAAAGGTGCATCGGTGTGTGTGTGTCACGTTCGGAAATACTGGGTGGTCCGAATGGCAGTGGTTTCGATAAATTTCAAGAAGTCATTTTGTTAGCTACGGCACTGTAATGGACCACGTAACTTTGCCTGTGTGGTTGGCTTTCAACTGAAACGCACATTACGGCCAACACCGAAACTATTTTCGCGAGTCTAAACGTCATCGTTGTTGCACGTGAAGTGGTACGTGTGAACGAGCACATTTCGCGAAACATGAGTGTCCCGAAACTGTTGAGCGCCTAAAAGATGCGTCGTGTGAACAGACCTTAAGCGTGCCGCCGTGGCGAAGAAGAGGAGAAGGAAAGAGAAAAACAGAGGTCTCTCGGAAACAACAACAACGAAGGCTACTTGGCCACGTCGCTACGTTACGTGCTGCCTTCTCCGGTCGAGTGTTGAGTCGGTTGATTCAGCCCCATTGTCTTTGGTTGCCTGGTTGATTTGCGGCCGCAATTTGCCTTCATCGTCATGTCTTCGATCATCAATGAGACGGCCATCGTCAGTAGCGTAAAAGAAGGCGAATCAGACGTACCATGGCCCTTTTGTAGGGATTATTTTATACTCGTGAAAACGAAAGAGAATGGGAACATTGATGTTAGGTGTCTGAAGTGCGCCCCGAAACTCAAGATCATCTCGGCGTCCGTCACTAGCACGTCTAATGTCAGAAAGCATTTGATGGTAAGTGGTCCATATTATATGAGCGAATGACGTTTTAGCGAATGACACTTTAGCGAATAGGAATCACTTAAGCGAATGGAGTTTTCGCGAATGACGTTTTAGCGAATAGGTTGTTTGTAGCCTGTAGCCCGACCTACAACAATTATTTGTAAGCTGCCTTGTTATTGGTGAATTAGATATCGTCTTCAATTTAGTTTTACTGAAAACAACCACTTTTTCCTTTTATAATGCCCGCACGTCCGGAATTTTCCGCCGCTGTTGACCATCTTTGGCGTCTGGCAGAAATATAGTTTTCGTCTCAAGTGCTAATGCTGAAACCTAGTTGGACTAGTGTCCTGCGCCGCTGAGCTGTTCTGATGCGGTGCAATAAGTATTAACTACTCATGCTTTGCTTATTCCAGAGGTCTCATGAGGAAGCACTAAAGAGTGTCGACAAGAGCAAGACGAATGTCGCCGGGGTAAAACGAAAAGCCGCGGCACCCAGGGAAAGACCCGAATGTAGCACAGGGCCTCCACAACATAGAATAGCAGCAGTCCAGCCATCAGTGGCGGACTACATCAGGAGCTCGAAGTCCCCGTTCGGCCAGAGTACAGAGTACTTATATTATCTGCCCTTGATGTTGGTATCCTTCTACTGCTGCATTAAGTTTTGACAACGAAGCCTGCCAGTTTTGTTGTGCTTAATTATGTGAAATGAACATTTACATATCTAAGGTCTCCCAATACTATTTTCCGCACGTAATTATAACTGTGACTCTGGAAGTAGTATTTTTGGGGGTGTTTTAGAAACCAGGAGGGAGTTTCTTCAGGCGACGCCAGGGGTTGCCCCCCCCCCTCAAATCTTGTTTTGCTGGGACCTCCTTTCTCACTCTTCCACCTATAGCATCTTGTCATAATCGCCCCCCTTCCCCGCCCGCCCTCCCACCAGCAACAAGATCCTGGCTACGTGCCGGAGTTCTTTAACATACTTGAGTGTTGACAGACAGAGAGTTGTCTACAATACGTTCTAAGATACATTCGTACTGCTACCGAAGAGCAACCCTGCATTTATTGAATGAACTGATATTTGGTTTTCAGATGCAAGCCGCGTTCTGAAGAAAGCAGTCTTTTTTTTATGCAAGCATAGCAAGTGACATCGAAATGTCGTGAAGTTTCGTATCGCGACCGACTTTTAGAAAAACTGAATTTCACTTGGTCAACAGGTCCTTCGATTTCAAGAGCTCGGTGTCTCTCGGAATTTTGGACAGGTTCACCTCACTGGCAAGTGAAAGCCCATGCCGGTGAACGAAAACTCCACGTACAAGAAAGGAAGGAAGGAACGAAGGCTTTCAAGCTGCAGAGCCAACGAAAACGAAACTGTGTGCCTCTCTCGGGTGTTCTTGCCTTCATGGCGGAAGCGTGTTCGCTCCTCGAGTCTTCTTCTTCTTTGTTCAACCTGAAGGACGCGTGTGCTCGACGGGACCTCGTCGCGACGGTCCAGCCACCCCCGCGTTCGCTTCGCTCACGTAAACAAGCTTACGTCCCCATTCGCTAAAAACAACCATTCAACTCTTCCGTAGCATTGTCACTTGTGTATTCTACCATCAAAAGCAGAGGGCGCTGCGCAGGTAAATGCTCGAGAACCGGAGCCTCGCTTTAGTTTCACTAGGTGGTGCCACTATTCATTTATTTGTTTTCTTTTTGATTGATTTCATTTTACATTACGGCGTCTTGTCATATAAAATAACGGGTATTAAAAAAAAAAAAAGAAAAGAATTTAGGTGCTTTTGTGCATTTATTGGTCGCCGACCACCTGGCGGCGCGACTCATTCGCCAAATTCTGTTTACAAGCTATGGCGGCGTTTTCATCTATCTACCAGTCTCCTACACTCGTTCTTTTTTTCTTTTTTCTTTGTTTTCGCCTTTCTTTCGAGTCGTCCCTGCGGAGTGGTGGTTCTCACCTGTTACTTTAAGATTCTGGAGCGCAAGTTTATATAAAAAGTCGTTGCAGCCGCGAGTGAGTCGCCGTTGCTTGCACGCGATGTATTTTCGACGCATTTTGTCCGTCTTATTGCCCGTGTGCGTCGCCGTACGTGGTTTCTGAAAGTGTGCGCGTCTCCCTCGTGCATCCTAAACCATGCGTGCTCATCGCATGTTTAGCGTGCCTCATCGCCATCTACTTTCGACGTCTTTTTTTTTTGCTTCTCTGCGCACGTCCTCCGTGGTTTCCGATGGTGAGCGCATGGTTTCGCTTTGCCGTGCCCGCTGTGCCTCTGTGGTGTTGTGGCGTGGTTCCGGTGCAAGTGCCTGTGGGTGACCGCGTGCGTGCGTGATTCCCTGCTTTCGGCCTACTCGGCGTGTAGGTCATTTCTATCGTGTGCCCTGCTGCTCAGTTCTAAGTGCTCCGTGCTGTGCTTGTGAAAGGCCTCTGGTGTGCGTGCCGTGTGCTTCGTAGCGCCCAATTAGGTTCTACTTGTGTCTCTTATTAATTCATTAATGTGTTTGTGCGTCTGTGCTCTTCGGGCAGTTTCTGTTCTTGTGCCGCCCGTCCAGTGAAAGGTGGTTTGAGTTAAGGTGCGTCTTTCCGTGCCGCTCTACGTGGTCGTGGTTTCTGTTATCGTGTCCTCGTACGCAGTGCTGTGTTCGTGAAAGGTCTTTCATTGTGATGTGTTGTGCTGTGCGTGTGTCAAAGCCTCTGGATAAAGAAGAAAAAAAAGAAAAGTACATTACTTTTGTTTTTTTCTTTTCCTTTTTGTAATTTAACATGTGGTAAGTATGCATGACTTACACCATCCTTTGTCTTGATTTTCTTGAATCGTGTTTTTTTTTTTTTTTCGCTTTCTTAGCAAGCTTTTACTTTCCTCCAGAGTGTCGAACCGAAAATTTTTTATTGGATTGGTTCGGTTCCGGTTCACTGCTTACGGTTCAGTTCCGGGGAGCAGAAAGTTAAGTCACACACACATATTTTTTCTATTATTTTTTTTTTTATTTTTTTATTATTATCATCACTTTTTCCTTGGTAAAAGGGTGCAAAAACACAGATCTGTCATTTTGTACATTTCCATAATCGCAACATGTACCCCATGTCCTTCCCCATGCCAGGACTTGCATGTGTTCACCTTCTCTCCCAGGCACAGATGAATTGCTTGAGGTTCTCTTCAGGGTGTTGTCTTCGCACGCTGAGCTCCTCTTTTTTTTTTTTTTTAAATCGATAGGCGCCAAAGTCAGCAAAATTCACGGTAAAACGAAACCACATTTTCGCTCTGCTCTCAAAAGCCGCTGGCACCACAGGAGAAAGCCGGACGGTCCCCCACTTGTGCGGCTGAGACTGACAACACTCCATTATCCAACGTCCACGATCTCTTCTTCCTCTACTTCTTGCCAGAGCTAAATCCCGGTCCGTTCGTGGCGCGGCCCTCCCCTCAAAAATAAATATATAGTCGTGAACACGTTTCACTCCCGTCTAGTTAAATGAAACATTCGACAAGTACAGACCTTCGCAAACCAAGTCCTAAACCTTCGGTGGTCCGACGTTCAAATAGGTGGACAGCCACTTGACCATCGGCGCTTGTCAAGGGACTAGGTCACTTGAAGAAGAAAACGTACATATAAAAGAAGATGATGCTGTCAAAACAAGTCGCCCTTGGTAAAAAAGAAAAAAAGGTTTTTGGAACACCGGATTTCTTACTGTTCAGGACGTGGTTTGTTATGTTCCCTATTTCTCTAGTAGAGATGCGCGCAATGATGTTCCTAATTACACATAGACATCGGAAGTAGAAATTTAAATGACATTTGGACATCGCATCGCACGAAGCTCGAAACAACGCAGATCACTGTCTCTTTAGGATAATAATGCTACACTCTCCAGATGGCGTATTTTCGAGTGTCGTCCTCCAGTGTCCACCTCGAGCCGTTATGTGAACTGGATACCGTTTAATGTACTAATGAAAACGACCGAAGATTTCGGTTCTGCTCAAGTTATATTTGGTTTTACGTGCACTTGTTTCGGGGCTCAATTTTTACCACTGCGTGGTTCATCAGTCGTGAGCGCTCTAATATTTCATTAGGGTGCCGCAATGATTGCGAGACGCCGCAGAAGTTGCGCGCTTAGTGCAACCCACGTATTGAGAAACAAATGTCATTCCTGCATGCTGCAGCGTCTGTGGGGAACCGCGCGAGGGACTGGCACCCCGAAAACGCCCTTTCTTACAGGAATGATTTCGCAAACGATGTACTTTTGCAGGATCACGCTGTCCTGCTCTGTTCCAAAGATGCGATATATATTATTTAGTTACTTAATCAGCACTAACGGACTCCATCCTCCGTTTTCGGGCTGCCGATTGGAGAGTTATAATATTTGTTCACAGTAATCATCCATTTCATTTCTTTTCCAGCCAAAAGAAAAAAAAACTCGGGAAGTTTCAACAATACTGCGACAATTGGAGCGGCTGCCGACTTTCGGCTGCCCCTCAAAGGCCACTAGAGTCTTTGTTTTCGGGTATCCCTGCCGTACACACTTGTACTTCTATTCATCGTTAGACAAATAGGTTGTGAACCGCTTTGAACCGGTCAGCGTTATATTTTCTTGCGTTCTGTTCCAAGATGGCGGTTAAGTTTCGCTTCGGCTAAAAATAACTTTTCAGTTCCGGTTTTCGGTTCGCTTGGGTTTTCGGTTCCACACTCTGGTGATGTCACTACGTGCATCGCCCCCCTCTGCAAGAAAACAACCTGTATAAAAATTCAAAGTTTCGAAATGCCCTCTAACTTGAACTGTGAAGGTTTCCAAATGCATTCCATTTCTTTTTTTCCTTTATTGAGCGCACAATTCCAGACTTGTTTCCTTCCGACCGTGCAATAAAGTGTCTTGCAAGAGGAAGAAAAACCTGTCATTTGACCTCCGTTGGGTGTGCAAAGTGTCAATGTTCCAATGTACTCGAATGTAGTCTTTTCGCCCTCCTATTTTTCGCGGTAATCATGTATATCTATATCTATATATATATATATATATATATATATATATATATATATCTAGCTGCACACATACGAAAATAATGAAATAAATAAGTAATTCATTACAAAAAGAAAAAAGGAATAGTGCATTTATTGGAGGAATTTTGCACGACCTGTGAAAGCCACGCATCTCTGGCTTTGCTCAATGTCGATATTCTAGCAATTTCTGAAGCTAGCTTAGGCAGATTGATTTCGCTCGCACGCAATCGTGTTGCTCAAGTCTCGGTAACACAGGCGTCGTCGGAAAGCTAGCTTTACGACGCGGTTAACCGGTAGAAACATTATATAATTTAATATTGTGCACTTTGGACGTGATTAATTGAGACTGCTTTGCGGTCACATAAGAGGGCGTTCCTCCCTAATTGAAACGAAAGAGGGCGATTAGAAATAGAGCGAAGAAATGGCGTGGAAAGAAAGAAATTTGTCTCTTATCAAGCTTGACAGAAAATCGGGCTACATCTCTAGTATTCAGTTTGAAAGCGGTGGCTGTCGCAAGTACAATAGCGTAAATTGTTAGGCTCTCGCTCAGTTCAAAGGGCAAGAACGCCAGTGTCAGAAATCGACACGGCTAACCCCTAAAAAAACACTCGCATTTTAAAATAGCGGGCTTTGCACTTGCTTCCTTGTCGGTACTTTGTGGTAAACGAAGCGGGCCTTCCTTCCCAATGACACGGAAGAGGAGATTATAAATAGAGCAAAGAATTTATTTGGAAAGAAAGGAATTCGTTTCTTATTAAGCTTGAGACAAAAGCACGCCACATGTCCAGTGTTCCGTTTGAAAGGGCTGCCGGTCGCAAGTACAGGAGGCTAAATTGTTCGGCTCTCGGCCAGTCGCAAGCGCACGAAAGGCCGTGTCGCAAGTCGGCACGGCTAACCCCTAAAAAAACACGCATATTTTAAAATGGCGTGCTTTGCACTTGATTCCTTGTCGGTACTTTGTGGGAAACGAAGCGAGCGTTCGTTCCCACTGAAACGAAAGAGGGAGATTAAACAAATAATTCGCGCGAAAAAAAAAAATCGCTTCTTATCAAGCTTGCCAGTACAGCACGCGAGATTTGGAGTATTCAATTTCAAAGCGCTGCTTGTGGCAAGTACTATAGGGCAAATTGGCTCTCGCGCAGTTGAAAGCGCAAGAAAGCCGGTGCGGGAAATCGACACGGTTAACCGGCAAAAAAACACGCATATTTGTAAATTGCGGGCTTTGCACTTGATTCCTTGAGAGTGCTTAAGCGCAAACCAAGCGGGCGTTCCTTCCGAGTGAGACGAAAAAGAAATAAGAAATGGAGCAAAGAGTTCGCGCGAAAAGAAAGGAATTCCTGTCTTATCAAGTTTGCCCGAAAAGCACGCGAGTTGTCGAGTGTTCCGTTCGAAAGCGATGCTTGTCGGAGGTACACTTGCGTAAATTGTTCGGCTGTGGCCCAGTAGAAAGCGCGAACAAGTCACTGTCGCATATCGACACGGTTAATCGCTAAAAAAACACACTCATATATGAAAATCGCGTTTTCTCCATTGATTCCTCGAGATCACTTTGTGGGAAACGAAGCGGGGGCCCTTCCGAACGAAACGAATAGGGGAGACAATAAAGCGAGCAAAGAACAGTGGTGTACAGGAAGAAAATTGCGCATTGTAAAGCCTGGCAGAAAAAAGCCCGATACCGCGAGTATTCGTATTAAAAGCGGTGGATATCGCACGTACAATAGCGCTCATAGTTCGGCTGTGACCTAGTTCAAAGCGCATCAAACGAGGTGTCGGAAAGCTTGAGTGTTCAACACGCGGAACCGAAGAACCACTTGTATAATTCGTCTACTTGGCACCGGATTTCGCAAGAGGGTGTGTTCGAAAGTAAACCCATGAACGTCAAGCAGGCATAGTACACGAGAGGTGTTTATTTGCGATATATACATACATACAATCATGCTAGCAGGGGAAGGTGCACTCGACAGTCGCCCTGTCGAAGGACACAGAGATCGGAAATAGACGCGTCAGTGAGCCTAGACCTTTGAAATGTCATCGTGAAAATGTGGCGTGTATGAGGAATTTCTTGATAAATTTAACTCTTGTACGATCACGAACATCGCGTGGAAACCATTCGGCATTGCCCTATTAGTACTACTACACGTATTCACTTCATGATAAGCGTTCCTTGGGCCGACGGATATGTGTGAGAGTGAGTGAGTGAATTAATGAATGAATGAATCAAACGAATGAATGAGAGACACACACTCACAAGAAGAGACAAATAAAAGTAAACGATTCATCAACAGCCACATCGATGACAATCGCCCAAGAGGACAACCGCACGCCACAAAGGAATGGAAGGAAATGCTCGGGGAAGGTTCTTCGCCATACTTATCGGTGCTATTATGTGGAGGTGGGGTCCGCCGAGCGGTCGAGTGGTGCGAGCGGCGTTTGACAACGTCGCCGACGCCTTTCGTCGCCGTCGGCACCGCTGCCTCCGCCGCATGCTCGTTACAGCAAGGTACCTGCGATCTCTGGCGTCTGCCGTTGGGGTCGGTTCTCGGGTGCACCTGTGTCTGAATAAAAGAAAACGAGTGCGAGAGGGTGTTTCGGAGCGTCCGCGCTAACCGAACCGAACGAGTGCGTTCTGACCGAAGGCCGGGGTGCGTCCTCGCGTCCTGACGGGAAAAATGAAAGCTCGGCAACGCTGCGAAGGCGTCGTCAATGAACGTTGGCGTACGACTTTCTGTTGCTACGATAGAGAGAAATTTTGCGCTTCTTGCCGCGTCGGTACCGACTTCGGTCGGAGATATTCCGGCTGCGCGCTCGAACGTGCTTTTATTTCTTCTCGATTTTTGGAAGGAAAGAAGAAACTTCCCAAAAGCGTTGTTGCGGCACGTTGTTGTTGGGCGCCTGACGGTGGCCCCGCGTCCGCGCGTTGGTAGGGTTTTGGACGACCCGCCACGAAAAGATTACCTGGTTGATCCTGCCAGTAGTCATATGCTTGTCTCAAAGATTAAGCCATGCATGTCTAAGTACATGCCGAAACAAGGCGAAACCGCGAATGGCTCATTAAATCAGTTATGGTTCCTTAGATCGTTTCTTCCTACTTGGATAACTGTGGCAATTCTAGAGCTAATACATGCAGTGAGCCCGAAGCCCCTCGGGGCGACGGGTGCTTTTATTAGACCAAGATCAATCGGGCTTCGGTCCGTTTTGTGTGGTGACTCTGGATAACTTTGTGCTGATCGCACGGCCACGAGCCGGCGACGTTTCTTTCAAGTGTCTGCCTTATCAACTGTCGATGGTAGGTTATGCGCCTACCATGGTTGTTACGGGTAACGGAGAATCAGGGTTCGATTCCGGAGAGGAGCCTGAGAAACGGCTACCACATCCAAGGAAGGCAGCAGGCGCGCAAATTACCCACTCCCGGCACGGGGAGGTAGTGACGAAAAATAACAATACGGGACTCTTTTGAGGCCCCGTAATTGAAATGAGTACACTCTAAATCCTTTAACGAGGATCCATTGGAGGGCAAGTCTGGTGCCAGCAGCCGCGGTAATTCCAGCTCCAATAGCGTATACTAAAGTTGCTGCGGTTAAAAAGCTCGTAGTTGGATCTCAGTTACAGGCGGGAAGTGCGTGGACACCACGTTACGGCCCGTGCTGAACATCATGCCTGTCGTGGCTTGGTTCCCTTCATCAGGTGCCTTGCTTTGACCGGCGCGTTTACTTTGAAAAAATTAGAGTGCTCAACGCAGGCGATTCGCCTGAATAACAGTGC
>JAZHYW010010888.1:0-5000 GCA_037355805.1 Ixodes ricinus | reverse complement strand
TCCGTAGCATTGTCACTTGTGTATTCTACCATCAAAAGCAGAGGCGCTGCGCAGGTAAATGCTCGAGAACCGGAGCCTCGCTTTAGTTTCACTAGGTGGTGCCACTATTCATTTATTTGTTTTCTTTTTGATTGATTTCATTTTACATTACGGCGTCTTGTCATATAAAATAACGGGTATTAAAAAAAAAAAAAAAGAAAAGAATTTAGGTGCTTTTGTGCATTTATTGGTCGCCGACCACCTGGCGGCGCGACTCATTCGCCAAATTCTGTTTACAAGCTATGACGGCGTTTTCATCTATCTACCAGTCTCCTACACTCGTTCTTTTTTTTCTTTTTTCTTTGTTTTCGCCTTTCTTTCGAGTCGTCCCTGCGGAGTGGTGGTTCTCACCTGTTACTTTAAGATTCTGGAGCGCAAGTTTATATAAAAGTCGTTGCAGCCGCGAGTGAGTCGCCGTTGCTTGCACGCGATGTATTTTCGACGCATTTTGTCCGTCTTATTGCCCGTGTGCGTCGCCGTACGTGGTTTCTGAAAGTGTGCGCGTCTCCCTCGTGCATCCTAAACCATGCGTGCTCATCGCATGTTTAGCGTGCCTCATCGCCATCTACTTTCGACGTCTTTTTTTTTTTGCTTCTCTGCGCACGTCCTCCGTGGTTTCCGATGGTGAGCGCATGGTTTCGCTTTGCCGTGCCCGCTGTGCCTCTGTGGTGTTGTGGCGTGGTTCCGGTGCAAGTGCCTGTGGGTGACCGCGTGCGTGCGTGATTCCCTGCTTTCGGCCTACTCGGCGTGTAGGTCATTTCTATCGTGTGCCCTGCTGCTCAGTTCTAAGTGCTCCGTGCTGTGCTTGTGAAAGGCCTCTGGTGTGCGTGCCGTGTGCTTCGTAGCGCCCAATTAGGTTCTACTTGTGTCTCTTATTAATTCATTAATGTGTTTGTGCGTCTGTGCTCTTCGGGCAGTTTCTGTTCTTGTGCCGCCCGTCCAGTGAAAGGTGGTTTGAGTTAAGGTGCGTCTTTCCGTGCCGCTCTACGTGGTCGTGGTTTCTGTTATCGTGTCCTCGTACGCAGTGCTGTGTTCGTGAAAGGTCTTTCATTGTGATGTGTTGTGCTGTGCGTGTGTCAAAGCCTCTGGATAAAGAAGAAAAAAAAAAGAAAAGTACATTACTTTTGTTTTTTTCTTTTCCTTTTTGTAATTTAACATGTGGTAAGTATGCATGACTTACACCATCCTTTGTCTTGATTTTCTTGAATCGTGTTTTTTTTTTTTTTTTTCGCTTTCTTAGCAAGCTTTTACTTTCCTCCAGAGTGTCGAACCGAAAATTTTTTATTGGATTGGTTCGGTTCCGGTTCACTGCTTACGGTTCAGTTCCGGGAGCAGAAAGTTAAGTCACACACACATATTTTTTCTATTATTTTTTTTTTTATTTTTTTATTATTATCATCACTTTTTCCTTGGTAAAAGGGTGCAAAAACACAGATCTGTCATTTTGTACATTTCCATAATCGCAACATGTACCCCATGTCCTTCCCCATGCCAGGACTTGCATGTGTTCACCTTCTCTCCCAGGCACAGATGAATTGCTTGAGGTTCTCTTCAGGGTGTTGTCTTCGCACGCTGAGCTCCTCTTTTTTTTTTTTTTTTAAATCGATAGGCGCCAAAGTCAGCAAAATTCACGGTAAAACGAAACCACATTTTCGCTCTGCTCTCAAAAGCCGCTGGCACCACAGGAGAAAGCCGGACGGTCCCCCACTTGTGCGGCTGAGACTGACAACACTCCATTATCCAACGTCCACGATCTCTTCTTCCTCTACTTCTTGCCAGAGCTAAATCCCGGTCCGTTCGTGGCGCGGCCCTCCCCTCAAAAATAAATATATAGTCGTGAACACGTTTCACTCCCGTCTAGTTAAATGAAACATTCGACAAGTACAGACCTTCGCAAACCAAGTCCTAAACCTTCGGTGGTCCGACGTTCAAATAGGTGGACAGCCACTTGACCATCGGCGCTTGTCAAGGGACTAGGTCACTTGAAGAAGAAAACGTACATATAAAAGAAGATGATGCTGTCAAAACAAGTCGCCCTTGGTAAAAAAGAAAAAAAGGTTTTTGGAACACCGGATTTCTTACTGTTCAGGACGTGGTTTGTTATGTTCCCTATTTCTCTAGTAGAGATGCGCGCAATGATGTTCCTAATTACACATAGACATCGGAAGTAGAAATTTAAATGACATTTGGACATCGCATCGCACGAAGCTCGAAACAACGCAGATCACTGTCTCTTTAGGATAATAATGCTACACTCTCCAGATGGCGTATTTTCGAGTGTCGTCCTCCAGTGTCCACCTCGAGCCGTTATGTGAACTGGATACCGTTTAATGTACTAATGAAAACGACCGAAGATTTCGGTTCTGCTCAAGTTATATTTGGTTTTACGTGCACTTGTTTCGGGGCTCAATTTTACCACTGCGTGGTTCATCAGTCGTGAGCGCTCTAATATTTCATTAGGGTGCCGCAATGATTGCGAGACGCCGCAGAAGTTGCGCGCTTAGTGCAACCCACGTATTGAGAAACAAATGTCATTCCTGCATGCTGCAGCGTCTGTGGGGAACCGCGCGAGGGACTGGCACCCCGAAAACGCCCTTTCTTACAGGAATGATTTCGCAAACGATGTACTTTTGCAGGATCACGCTGTCCTGCTCTGTTCCAAAGATGCGATATATATTATTTAGTTACTTAATCAGCACTAACGGACTCCATCCTCCGTTTTCGGGCTGCCGATTGGAGAGTTATAATATTTGTTCACAGTAATCATCCATTTCATTTCTTTTCCAGCCAAAAGAAAAAAAAACTCGGGAAGTTTCAACAATACTGCGACAATTGGAGCGGCTGCCGACTTTCGGCTGCCCCTCAAAGGCCACTAGAGTCTTTGTTTTCGGGTATCCCTGCCGTACACACTTGTACTTCTATTCATCGTTAGACAAATAGGTTGTGAACCGCTTTGAACCGGTCAGCGTTATATTTTCTTGCGTTCTGTTCCAAGATGGCGGTTAAGTTTCGCTTCGGCTAAAAATAACTTTTCAGTTCCGGTTTTCGGTTCGCTTGGGTTTTCGGTTCCACACTCTGGTGATGTCACTACGTGCATCGCCCCCTCTACAAGAAAACAACCTGTATAAAAATTCAAAGTTTCGAAATGCCCTCTAACTTGAACTGTGAAGGTTTCCAAATGCATTCCATTTCTTTTTTTCCTTTATTGAGCGCACAATTCCAGACTTGTTTCCTTCCGACCGTGCAATAAAGTGTCTTGCAAGAGGAAGAAAAACCTGTCATTTGACCTCCGTTGGGTGTGCAAAGTGTCAATGTTCCAATGTACTCGAATGTAGTCTTTTCGCCCTCCTATTTTTCGCGGTAATCATGTATATCTATATCTATATATATATATATATATATATATATATATATATATATATCTAGCTGCACACATACGAAAATAATGAAATAAATAAGTAATTCATTACAAAAAGAAAAAAGGAATAGTGCATTTATTGGAGGAATTTTGCACGACCTGTGAAAGCCACGCATCTCTGGCTTTGCTCAATGTCGATATTCTAGCAATTTCTGAAGCTAGCTTAGGCAGATTGATTTCGCTCGCACGCAATCGTGTTGCTCAAGTCTCGGTAACACAGGCGTCGTCGGAAAGCTAGCTTTACGACGCGGTTAACCGGTAGAAACATTATATAATTTAATATTGTGCACTTTGGACGTGATTAATTGAGACTGCTTTGCGGTCACATAAGAGGGCGTTCCTCCCTAATTGAAACGAAAGAGGGCGATTAGAAATAGAGCGAAGAAATGGCGTGGAAAGAAAGAAATTTGTCTCTTATCAAGCTTGACAGAAAATCGGGCTACATCTCTAGTATTCAGTTTGAAAGCGGTGGCTGTCGCAAGTACAATAGCGTAAATTGTTAGGCTCTCGCTCAGTTCAAAGGGCAAGAACGCCAGTGTCAGAAATCGACACGGCTAACCCCTAAAAAAACACTCGCATTTTAAAATAGCGGGCTTTGCACTTGCTTCCTTGTCGGTACTTTGTGGTAAACGAAGCGGGCCTTCCTTCCCAATGACACGGAAGAGGGAGATTATAAATAGAGCAAAGAATTTATTTGGAAAGAAAGGAATTCGTTTCTTATTAAGCTTGAGACAAAAGCACGCCACATGTCCAGTGTTCCGTTTGAAAGGGCTGCCGGTCGCAAGTACAGGAGGCTAAATTGTTCGGCTCTCGGCCAGTCGCAAGCGCACGAAAGGCCGTGTCGCAAGTCGGCACGGCTAACCCCTAAAAAAACACGCATATTTTAAAATGGCGTGCTTTGCACTTGATTCCTTGTCGGTACTTTGTGGGAAACGAAGCGAGCGTTCGTTCCCACTGAAACGAAAGAGGAGATTAAACAAATAATTCGCGCGAAAAAAAAAAAAATCGCTTCTTATCAAGCTTGCCAGTACAGCACGCGAGATTTGGAGTATTCAATTTCAAAGCGCTGCTTGTGGCAAGTACTATAGGGCAAATTGGCTCTCGCGCAGTTGAAAGCGCAAGAAAGCCGGTGCGGGAAATCGACACGGTTAACCGGCAAAAAAACACGCATATTTGTAAATTGCGGGCTTTGCACTTGATTCCTTGAGAGTGCTTAAGCGCAAACCAAGCGGGCGTTCCTTCCGAGTGAGACGAAAAAGAAATAAGAAATGGAGCAAAGAGTTCGCGCGAAAAGAAAGGAATTCCTGTCTTATCAAGTTTGCCCGAAAAGCACGCGAGTTGTCGAGTGTTCCGTTCGAAAGCGATGCTTGTCGGAGGTACACTTGCGTAAATTGTTCGGCTGTGGCCCAGTAGAAAGCGCGAACAAGTCACTGTCGCATATCGACACGGTTAATCGCTAAAAAAACACACTCATATATGAAAATCGCGTTTTCTCCATTGATTCCTCGAGATCACTTTGTGGGAAACGAAGCGGGGGCCCTTC
>JAZHYW010010887.1:0-80613 GCA_037355805.1 Ixodes ricinus | reverse complement strand
ATTTTCATGTAATAACATGACGATGGATGCTGTGACCTCAGGCCGTTAGGAACGGCCAATAATTTGAGTTAAATTTATTAAAACGAGCAAGTTTACCATTCGCGAAGAGCCATCTGACGCTGAGTCGCTTGATGTTTATTTCGTAAACTTCCGTTCTGAAATGGACGGCTCTAACGTTTCGATAAACATTAGGAGCCGGCGCCGTTTGGAATGCCAGCAAACTCGCACAACCTTCTTTTCTTTCTTTTTTAGTAACATTTCTGTTGCTTAGGTGTTCGGAGGACAAGACCGCTGTTTCATTGCTGTAAGAGTTCGGTGGAGACACGCTGTAAGCATGCACGGCGTGGCCATTTCATATCAGGAGTAGCGATCTCTTCGATCAAGCCATCTTGTTTGACACGCTGACGCAAAGTCAAGAGGAAATGTAATTAAGAAGATACAAAACTTTGGGAAACTATCGGACGAAGGGCTTTTGCTCACTTTACAATCTAACAAATAATTATCTTTGACAACACGGGCAACGACGACATTCTTGTACACGCTCGCGTATCAAGGCACACTACGGAAAGCCCCTCAGCCGCGTATTAGATGCTCTTACCGTTGCGCACTGCTAAAATAACACGAGGCATCAAATAGAACGCAAAATTGTGAAATTTACGCGACCGTAATTTGCGCGACTCACCGAACGTCTGCGATGCGTATGAACGGGCTTGTGACGCGCGCACACGGAGGAAATATAGACAAGCTAACCGGGAACTAATTTAATATGGCTTCTGAATAAATACGACACAGCCCAAATACAGCTAGCTTATGACTTGAAGCTCAATAAACCAGTCATAGGTTGGAGGAAACCGAGATTCAAGAGTACGGGCATAGGTTCCCGGCCTCAGTTGGACTCGAAGATGGCGAAATGGGCGTGGCCATGGCGTTCGCTTGGCGTGTCAGTGACGTAGTTGACGAGCTGTCAACGAGCCCACGTCAACTGGCTAAACTCTCCCCTATATATGGCTCTGGCCGCCGCTAAATCCCTTTGATAAAGGCGTTTTTTACAAGCAGTGCCTACCATTGTTGTGGAAACGCGCAAGACAAGTGCCGCGAGCGAGTGCTCCGCCGCCATTCGCTTCCAAGGGCCGCTCATTTCAATGCTGCGACGCCATTTGATTTCAAAGGACGCTCGAGACACGGGCCTCGTGCACTGGCGAATTCGAGGTTACTTGAAATACAAACGAAAACACATCGAGGAGCTTTAGCGGCCGGGAAAGCCGGGTCCCACGTAAAATGCGCCTAACTTTTGCTGACTAAAAAAAAAAAAATTGTTTTGCGTTAGAAATTGAATTTGCGACCACCAATAGTTTTTTTTTATTGCCTGGTTGACATTTTACGGACGTTCATTTCTCAAGTTCGATGACATTCGCGAAACATACACAATGACATCTCTGAATGCGTGCCTACGCCTATGCATGCGCACCAGCCAAACCTTGAATAGCGTAGAGTACGCAAACTCATTTTAAAGTAGCCAGGGCGTACAAGACTACCAGCCAACCAGAGATTTCTGCGAAAGTGTTGTAAACTTCACTAATTTGTTCGGATGCCTTTGCAAGAATAGTGACACACAGGACGCGTCTTTCCTTCTGTATGCCGTACAGCCAAGCTCAGCCAAGTACTGTGGAGTCTGATGACCAAAATTAAATCATAAAAAACAGGGTCAGTGTTTTCTACCGGCAAGAAACGTATTCCGTATGCACTTAACGGGAAATTTTGTTTTCAAGGTCCGCTAGAGAACATCCGAATAAAACGCAGCGTCCTAGCAATCCAGGAGCTCATGCTCAAGAGTTTCTGGTTGCTTACACAAAAAAAAACAATTCACCGACCATGGAACTAACACGCCCTTCTCATGAAGCCATGTTTTTACCGGGATTTTCCCGTTACGTAATTTAATAAAGAAAGTCTTCATGTTTGCCAGAATCATAATTTTTTTACGCGACAAAGTGCGCCCTGACCTGGGTATGCACTGTATAACGTTCTATACATTGGAGTCACAAAGGACAAATGAATTAAATCTTCCGTAAACCGCCTTCACAAAACACTGCACAACTACTCTACAGAAAAACGCGTGGATAAAATCTATAGGCGTGAATCGCTTCCTTTAAGTATGCACTCACTGGTCCTGTTATGCTGTCGCTAGACGAAACCACAAAAATTGGGGAAGGCCGCACAACACTGAACCTAAAGAATCGGTTGTAAAAAGGGATATTAGTGATTACGTAGAAAAATAAAGCTATTAACAACTTGACGAAAAAATAAATGACACAGAAAAAGACCACCGCAACAAACAAGTTTGAACAAATTATCTCGTCTGGTGCGCTTCCATGTATAGGCCCATACGAAAACTGCTAAAACCCGACGCAGCGTCTGGATGGAAAACACGTGACCAGCTTGGCGGCGAAAAACAGATTGCAAATAGTAACTCGTGCGAAAATTGACAAATGGCGACAACCGTTCTGTGTTGTTTTCTCGCAGAGCTTGTCAGTTTGATCCCCCCAAAAAAAGCGTTGTCCCGGTAGTGCTCTAAAGGTACACCCAGAAAGCGAGTAGGTAAAGGGGACCATTCAAAATTTGTATAAACTTTTGGCTTGGATGGCCAATCACAGTGCCACAAACCCGCACAGTTTGCCCAGTTCACGGTGCACCCAGTTTGCGAGCAAAAGGCATTTGTGATTTGGACTACTTTTTTAGCGGTTCCTCTATCGATACAAAAAACAGCGATGTCGTCCGCGTAAGCCAGTATTCTGACCTCGCAAGTATTGAGCGTAAACCCCCAACGCTAAGGTTACGGATTATTCACAAGCCAATAGGTTCTATATACAAAGCAAAAAGTAGCGATGTGAGAGGGCACCCTTGTCTAATCGAGGATGTGACTGGGATGGGGTCGCATACACCCTTATGAATTAGATAATTAGTCGCACAATTGTGGTACGCCATTCGCACTCATTCCAAAGTTGCAGAACCTACATCTATATGGCCCAAAATTCTAAAAACAACTTCATGCGGTACTCTGTGAAAAGCATTCTCTAAATTAGCTTGCATCATTGCTACCTTTCTTAACTCTGCATCACATGTCACTCTAAAAAAAGGGTGTAGCCCTTACACATCTTGTCACATATACGGCACCCCGAAATTTCAGTTCGCCGTAAAGCGCACTGATGTCAAACTAACGTCCCCAACTTTTACGAGAGGCCTAATGACGGTGCGATATAAGATATTAAACATCAAAAGTACGCATCGAAGAGTACCGAAAAAAAAACACTGAGGTTTTGCAGTAAAACCAAGAAAACCGCGATTACTTTTTTTACAATCAGTTACACTTACTTAAGCTATATTAATAAGTAATACAACTCGGCTATCAAGCCGCTTGTGAATATTGGTAGCGCCGGTTGAACGTCAGTGCGCAGTACGTCCAACTGAAGTTCAGGGGTGTCGTATATGCGCAAGGGGTGTAAGGGCTACACCCCTTTTTTGTGTGTGCAGCATTCCAAAATACTGCACGGGACATGGACGTTTTTCGAAATGCTTCGGCCATGAGTTCCACACGTTTGGTGTGGCGCTACAACACCCTATCACGCGCTTCGACCGTCGAGCACAGACCTTTATTATCATTTTATAATCAATGCTGGCGAGACTAGTAAATCGATATGAATTTACACTCCTAAGTGTGATCGGATTCTCACACTTAAGGGATCGAGACAGTGTGCGTACGCAAACACGAAGGCGGTAAACATTTATGCTTATACGCTTCGTTAAACACATCCCGAAATATAGAAGCAACTTCATGCTTAGACGTCTTATGAAAAAACCGCCGTCAACCCGTCAGGGCGAGGCGATCTTTCAGGTTTCAAGCCATCTATCGCTCTCGTTATCTCCGAAAGAGTTATCGGCGCCCCCAGGAAATATTTTTCTTTACTATTTATCGTCGGCAAAAAAGATTAAAAAAACTCGTTCTAAAATACAGGGCCTTGTAAGGCCTGGCAATTAAACAACTTCTTGTAATGTGCGACGAATGCACTTTCCATCTCGCGACGCCACTCCTTGGTCTTTTATTTCTATTGTGGCATTACCTCGTGCGTATGTCTTTTCCCCCGCAACCATCCTCTTCATCGACGCTTCCGTAACCAAACACCTTTCCGACCGTGCTCGCATTGCAACCACTCTGAAATGCTCTTGATGTACTACCTCGAGTTGAGCTTTTATATTGTTGATGTTTTCTATGAATTTGCCGGATGACCGGCACTCCTCAACTAAGCGTTTCTTTAAGTTATCGCGTAACACATTTTCGTGTTTTTTTTATGGCTTCCTGCCATTTTTTTTCGATTAACCTCAAAAACGAATTATGACGCAGGAACTTCGCATTGAGCTTCCGCAAGTTCCACGAGAATTTGGGGCCTATTTTTGTTTTTTCCCAGTTGAAAACAAACCAGACAATGGTCACTAAAAGAAACGTAATTGACCAAACAACTGCGTACTGGTGGAATCAGAATTCGACGAAACAGAAGCCTGATCTAGCCTAGCATGGCTGGCGCCTTGAAAGTGAGTGGAGTTCATGCCGTCTACACGTGACACACAACTCGCAACGTCTTCCATGTTGTAGTTTTCAATATTATTGTTTAAAGCCGCCAGACTTCCATCACTATTGCGTGTCCTATTGAACCGATCATCCCTTCTACATACACATTTAAAATCGCCCCCCCCCCCGAAATAATACTCCGATTTCACTAACATCCTTCATTAATATTTTCAAAAAAGAAAAAAATTCAAGGCGTTTACAAATCTCTGTAATGCGAAATTAGAGCGCAGCTCTTTAAATGGAGGAGCAGAGGGTACGGAGGGGAAGTTACGCCCCTCCTCCTCCTCCGTACTCTCCCCTTCATTCTCCCTTCCTCCTCCTTCCCTCCCCTTTCTTCTCATATCCTCCTCCTCCCCTCCTGCTTTCCTCCTTCTGTCCTCCTCCTCTCCTACTCCTCCTCTTCCTCCTCTCCTTTCCTTATGCTCCTCCTCTGCTCCCCCTCCCTCCTTCCCATTCCTCTTCCTTCGTCCTCCTCCTCTCCTCCTCCGTAACCTCCCCTCCTCCTCCTGCGTACCCTGCCATCCTCCTCTGTATCCTCCCCTCCTCCTTCTCCATACCCTCCCCTGCTCCCACAGTTTCTCCGATATATTTAGCTGGAATACTCACGCCACGGGACCTCAACACGAATTCAGTTTCCCCGCTAAATTTAGCGGGGAAAATGACGTAACATGTCTTCGTGTCACGTGACCTTGAACAGATCCTGTTACTCCGCTAGATTTAGCGGAAAAATTGACGTCACGTGGCCTCAACACTGCTATGGTCTGACTAGTAGGGCCACCGCGGCTATGGGCGCTTGGTGGCATTGGTCCAGCGGTGGCCATGTTGTTAAAAGTCGGTGCCCTAGCGGGTGGAGTCAGTTCTGATGGCGGACCAAGGTGGTCCGCTTATAACCAATATGTAACCATGTCTTGGCATGAATCAAACGTTATGCTGAAACCTAGGATTGGCAACGAGGAATAATAAACGAAATTAGTTAGGCAGAAGTTCTTTTTTTAGAGCGCAGCTCTTAGGCGCCCGTTTCCGGCTTGAGCGGCGTCGCCGTCGCCGTCGCCGTCGGCGTCGCCGTCGGCGTCGGCGTAACCGCGCGGTGCATGATGGGTAATTTTCCCCGCTAAATCTAGCGGAAAATTTTCCCC
Source organism: Ixodes ricinus (assembly GCA_037355805.1). Taxonomy (NCBI): domain Eukaryota; kingdom Metazoa; phylum Arthropoda; class Arachnida; order Ixodida; family Ixodidae; genus Ixodes; species Ixodes ricinus. The sequence goes on along the minus strand of JAZHYW010010887.1, from coordinate 74,856 downwards.
GCTAAATCTAGCGGGAAATCTTCCCCGCTAAATCTAGCGGAAAATTTTTCCCGCTAAATCTAGCGGAAAATTTCCCCCGCTAAATCTAGCGGAAAATTTTTCCCGCTAAATCTAGCGGAAAATTTTCCTCGCTAAATCTAGCGGAAAATTTTCCCCGCTAAATCTAGCAGGAAATTTTCCTCGCTAAATCTAGCGGAAAATGTTCCCCGCTAAATCTAGCGGAAAATTTTCCCCGCTAAATCTAGCGGAAAATTTTCCCCGCTAAAACTAGCGGAAAATTTTCCCCACTAAATCTAGCGGAAAATTTTCCCCGCTAAATCTAGCGGAAAATTTTCCCCGCTAAATCTAGCGGGAAATTTTCCCCGCTAAATTTAGCGGAAAATTTTCCCCGCTAAGTTTGGCGGGGAAAATCCCCCCTCCTCGAGGTCACGTGACCCCCAGGCCACGTGACCCCCCCTCTCCGAGGTCACGTGACCCCCCGTGTGCCTTCCCCTCCTCCTCAAGAGCTGAGCTCTAATTCGGCGTTACAGGGAGTTGTAAACGGCTTTCACTTTTTTTGCGCCTGCCAGCGCCCAGCGCCCGTCAGCATGCCGAAGCTAGAGCCATTCGCCGGGGATGGAGGAGAAGACTGGAACGAGTACGTTGAAGTGTTGGACTAGTACTTCATTGCCAACCAAGTGGAAGAGGCACGACGGCAGGCGGTTTTCTTGAGCAACTTGGACGGGCAACATACTCGTTGCAGCGTCGACTACTGGCGCCCGGAAACCCAGCGAAGTACCACTCGGCGAGTGCTTGGCAGTGCTGACGGACCACTTGGCCCCGAGGCCGTCGGTTATAGTTCAGCGCTACTTGTCAAGGATTTTTTGGCGGGACAGCGTCAGTCGGCTGCGCACTGCGATTTTGGCAGCAGGTAGATTGGTTCACGGCATCGGCGACGACGCAGTGAGAAAGCGTTTACTGGAAGAGCCGGAACTAGCGCTAGATATTGGGATGAAGATAATGAGCAGCATGGAGGCAGCGGGCGAGGGAGCCAAAGAGGTGACGCAGCGTCCACCAAGGCCAGATGTGAATCAGGTCACGTGGCCCAGTGGGGCCGGTTTTCGCTGCCGTTGCTACGAACAACGACACGGGGCTCAAGGCCTACGGTGTGTAAAGTGTCAAGAACGGGGTCACCTGGCAAGAGTGTGCAAGCAACCAACGGCGTCGCAGCCGAAGATCCGGGAGCGCCGCGTTGAGGATATCACTGGGGGCCGAGCTGAAGAAGGGCGGCGGAAGGCCAGCAATTAAGGTACGCGCCGTGGACGTGACTTCTTGCGACGATGACTCGGACGTCGCTGAGATCAAGAAGTTTTGGTCACTTTATCCGGAGGCATCTCCAGCGTCAAGCGTCGAGTTCATTCGGTCTGTGGAACAGCAAGTAGCGCCCATCTATGCCGAAGTCATCATAGGAGGCAAACCGGTCATGATGGAACTGGACACAGGAGCCGTGTTTTTCTTGATGGGGGACTCCGAGTTCAGGGGGTCGTTTTCCTGATGTCGAGGTAGAAGCGTCTAATGTTGGACTGAGAAGCTACTTCGGACACACCTCCGCGGTCGTTGGCAAGGCTGTGGTGGATGCAGAATTTAGCGGAAGGGACGCGCGGCTGCCGCTTTTTGTTGTGCGGGGTGGCGGTCAGGCTCTATTGAGACGGAATTTGGTCAAGGTTTTTGGCATGCCACTGGAGGAGTTGCTGAACGTCAATCAAGTGGTCACCGTAGACGACCTGGTGACCAAGTTTCCTACACTTTTTCGGCAGGTATTGGAAAGCTACAGAGAGTGACCGCGAAAATATGTGTGCCATATGTAGTAAAGACAAAGTTCTTCAATCCGCGTCCGGTGTCTTTTGCGTTGCAAGACCTTTTGGCACAGGAACTTTAGCGGGCGCAGAAGGAAGGAGCCCTGGTTGTCGTGCGAACTTCCGAGTCGGCTGCACTCATCGTGTCTGTGCTAAAAAAAATGAAAGCCGTTTACAACTCCCTGTAACGCCGGATTGCAGCGCAGCTCTTGAGGAGGAGGACGGAAGGGTACTGAGGGGAGGGTATACCCCTGCTCCCTCCTCCTCCCTCGTTATCCTGCCTGCTACTCCTCCTCCCCTTATCCTCCCCCTCCACGCCTCCTTCTCCTTCACCTCCTCCTCATCCTTCAACCTCATCCCCTTGCCTCCTCCTCCTCTCACCTCCCCCTCCTCCTCCACCCTATTGCTGTTCTCTTTGCCACTGTTCCCTCGGGCGGTCTTGCCCTAAGAGCTGGAGCGGTCACGTGACCGGGGGCCACGTGGCCTAGGGGGTCAGGTGACCCGTGGCCACGTGGTCTAGGGCCTAGGGGGTCTAGGGTCCCCGGTCACGTGACCTGGGGCCTAGGGGGTCACGTGACCGGGGGCCACGTGGCCCCAGGCCACGTGGTCTAGGGGGCCACTTGGTCACGTGACCTGGGGCCTAGGGGGTCACGTGACCGGGGGCCACGTGGCCTGGGGCCACGTGGTCTAGGGGGCCACGTGGCCTAGGGGGTCACGTGACCTGGGGCCACGGGACCTAGGGGGTCACGTGACCTGGGGTCACGTGACCTTGCGGTTACGCCGACGCCGACGGCGACGCCGCTCAGGCCGGAAACGGGCGCCTAAGAGCTGCGCTCTAAAAGGACGGCCGGGTAAGAGTGCGCGGGGACTTCAAAGTCACAGTTAACCAGGCTGCAGAAAAAAAGACATACCCCATTCCAAGGGTTGATGAGCTGTGGAGTAAGCTGTCGGAGGGCATTGAGTTTTCAAAGCCAGATTTGAGTGATTCCTACTAGCAGGTTCAGTCGGACACAACCTCGCGGAAATATGTGACGATTAACACATCGAAAGCGCTGTTTCAGTACGCCCTGTTGCCATTCGAGGGGCCACTGGCACCAGCCATTTTTCAGAGTGATGGACAGTCTGCTTGAAGATTGCCAGTGCGCAGCGGTGTATTTTGATGACATCCTAGTGACTGGCATAGATGACGAAGAATATGACAACAATTTGGAGACAGTGCTGGCGAGGTTGCACAGTGCGGGGTTGAAGTTGAAGCCCAAGAAATGCATGTTCTTTGCAGGCAGTGTAGAGTACATGGGCCATGTGATTGACTCGTTTGGCCTTCAACCAGCACTTGGGCAGGTTGAAGTAGTCGTCAGCGCTTCAGAGCAGGCAGACGTCTATGCCTGTTTTCACCTCAAGAACCGCAAGAAAAAAAGTCCGGCTCCTCGAGGATGATTACTAAATTTCACCTTTAGGTTGAGATTCAAGATAAATTTAGCAGCACTTTGGAGTGGATACATGTTATCTTATCAAGGAGTACACATTTCAAACGCCAAAAGCATCGCCTCTGCGTCCGACAACCAAATCTGGGGGGAACTATTTCGCGCGGCGTATGAAGAATGCGCAAAACGTGCTGTTTTCTTGAGGTGAAAACGGGTATAGGTGATCGTATACTATGACTCATTCCGGTCACCTTTTCTGCGCTGCGATGCATCTCCGTACGCAGTAGGAGCACTGTTGGCCCACAGGTTACCGAGTGGGAAGAGAAACCGTTTACATTCGTCTCAAGGCGGTTTTCGGCGGAAGAAAATTACAGTCAGAACGACAAGCAGACCCTTGCTATTGTTTTCGAAGTCTCAAAGTTTAACCAGTTTGTGTGGGGATGGCCATTCGAGATATTTTCTGATCATAAACCGCTGCTTGGCTTCATAGGTAACGACCGGGGAAATCGTCAGCAATGCTCGCCGCGTGTGCTGCGATGAGCCGTAATACTCGGCTGCTATACGACTACAGACTGAAGTATAGACCAGGAAGTACCTTGGGATATGCAGACGCACTAAGCCGCCTGCCATTGCCGTGTTTGGCAGGCGTGTTTGGCATCTTTAACGACTCGCTTAACCGTCGCTTGACAGTCTCACTCTCGATGTTCACTTCGTCCACGTTGTGCCCAACCAGTGCAGTGTCCTCGTCGTTCGTGGCCGATGCCTCCTGCGGTGTCACCTTCTCGTCGCGTTCAGTCTCGGCGCCGATACGATCCCCCGATAGTTGGGCCGTGGTGAAGACCTGGTCTTCTTGACTGTTCAGGATCCTGCTGGTCTCGACTCTCGCTGCTGGGGTGTCCCGTGTTAGAAGCATTGGAGTTCACGGCGTCGTCGCCTCCTCCGCTTCCCCTTCGTAAATGACATAGGTCGTGCTCTCGTCTTTATGGACTTGAATGGCGGCGACATGGGTGTAGGACCTCAATCAATCCTTGTTATCGCGCCCGAACGCACAACACTTTTTACACCTCGGCGCCTTGCAATCGCTTCATAAGTGCCTTGTGTGTTTGAATCGGAGGCACACCGGCGCTAGCCCGGGTACGACCAAAAGCACGGTGACGCCTTGAAAACGGAGCTGATGAGGCAGAGATTTCGCCGTTATACTTTCCCGAAGAACCAACCGAACGAGGACGGTCGGTGAATCAACGTCCGTCAGTCCCTCAGTCCGCAACTTCTCAAGAAAGACTCCTTAACTACGCCAAAATGTTCGACTACCTGACGAATGGCTTCGACGGGCACGTCGAAAGCCGCCCAATCAACCCTGACGTTCAACTCCCGCTTATTGGGGTCGATAACTAGGCAGATAAGGTCTTCCACCTGTAGGATTTCTTCTTTCAGGAGTTTCTCTTTGGCCGCAGGAATATGGAGTTTCAGCAGCCAGACGTGCCCCATTTGGAACACGCCTAGACCTACCAGGTCATCCCGGATACCCGCCTGTCGTAGAGGCGCGATGAAATCTTTGACACGGTACGGGCGTCCCCGAGTGTCAGCGTGCAGCATAAGGCTGAATTTCGTCGCCTCGCCTAATGGAAGAGTTGGCAAGACAACAGCGTAATCACTAAATACATCGCCGGAAATGGCTTTACGGCGGCTCAGCGCCGCCGTTATCGCAGTCGCTGTGGAGCAAGTCATCGCGCATCCGTCCGCTATTGCGTCAGGAGGCCGAAACGAGCTACCGAGGCTTTTCTTTTTTAAGTCGAAAGCCTTAAGCGCGAACCAAATCAACACGTTTTTGTGCGCGCGTAGGTCGTGTGCTTTCCGGAAATTGCATATTTCGTGACGTTTTTACTGTTTCCGGTGCGCGTTCTGTGTCACAAGCATGTGCGTTGGTTAGCACGGTGCGCTTTCTGGCGAGCGGAGGGCGTCTGCACCAGACGGCGAAGAAACGCGGAGCAGGAACTTGTGCCCTCCACCGATTGGCCGGGAGACGATATATGGGAAAGGAGCGCCCTGCTACGTCACAGCCCGTTTTCGTGCGCGTTCAGAAAAAGTTGAAATCATCCAACTTTCTTATGCGCGCCCGGAAGGCGCAAGGAATCAGCGCGACGTCACGAAATACGCAATTTCGGGGAAGCGCACGACATACGCGCGCACAAAAACGCTTTGGTTTGGATCGCGCTTTACTTGTCCCATTACGCGAAAAGCCGTCGGCGTTGTCCGCGAAAGATAGTAATTTATAGTAAGTCATCCACCACGTGCCTCCGAAATAAAACACAAAGAAAAGCACAGCCACGCCGATGCTTAGTCACGGAAGCCTTCCTGAGGCCGGCGGGGTTCGACTCGCCTGTGCAGTGGGGGAGCGTGATGTCGCCACCGGAGCGACGTGTGCAAAAGGAGGACGCGGCGGGCCACTTCTAAGAGGGCGTTGCGTGTAGAAATGCTTTCGCATCCCTAGACGTAAGCAGTTCTAAGCGTTTTTGGTGAGTTTTGTTTATTGCCTCTTAAGAGCTACCGAGGCGGCTCGTATGAGGCGGCGTTTGCAATTGCGCCAGTCGTGTCACGCCAATCGGATACCGGGTTACGCGTGTATAGTCCGTGGACCGTAGCCCCACTAGATCGTTATGAAATTAGAGCGGTCAAAACTCTGGTTACTGATAATCCTTATCATGTTTTTTTTTATGATCGGATTCTGTCGTTGATAAATATGTTGACCGTGAAAGATTGTTTATACTTCTGAAGAGAACGTGGCGAGCATTCGATATGCGCAGGTGACTGCCAACTGGAAATTCAGGTTTTTTGACAGGTCCGGGATTAGGGAACACCCGAAGAAAACATTCGTACTGGTTCTGTTCGTTGACGTCGATGAGTCGCGCATCCAGCGTTTTGTGATAGCTGGCATTGTGGGATTTCCCGAGCTTAGGAAGAATCTCGATTGATCGTCTCATTCTTGTATACGTAAAAAAAGAAAGACGTTTACAACACCCTGTAACCCCGAATCAGAGCGCAGCTGTTGAGGAGGAGGAGGCAAGGGTACTGAGGGGGGGTATACCCCTCCTCCCCCTTCTTATCCTCCCTGCTATTCCTCCTCTTCCTCCTTCTCGTCCTCCTCCCCTCCCCCTCGCCCTCCTTCCCCTCCTCCTCCTCCCCGCACGTTGCATCATGGGAAATGTCCCATAATGCACCGCGCTGTTACGCCGACGGCGATGGCGACGCCAACGGCGACGGCGACGCCGCTCAAGCAGGAAACGGGCGTTTAAGAGCTTCGCCCTAAAAATTATAAATTCGACTCATTATGCTTCGTTGTACACGTTCCACTATCGAAGTCCTTTTCATCGAATACAGAGACTGTAGCTTAATACCATTTTCAGCGAGAAACAACCTCAATAAGTCTCCGTAAAATTCACGACCTTGGTCGGTGCAAAAAACAAACAAACATATTTTTCGTCATTTTACGAAATACAATTTTAAGCGCTCTCACAACCCCTTGTCCTGTTTTTCGAGGAATTGGGACTGCAGAAAGAAATCGCGAAAACGTGTCGATCCCAAACAAAATATACGCTTTCACATCGTTATACTTGGCAATTTTCTGAATTTCCACGAGGTCCGTTTGATACATATATCTGAGATCCCTGGACAATGTTTGGCTGTATAATCGAGGAGGCTTAGTTTTCCTAAACAAGGTGTACGCCTCGCGGCCTCTAAAAACCTCTCCGTTTTTAACCGTCCTGTGTACCGCGCTAGTTTGTTGACTCAACCGAAAGATGCAGGATGACTGGCTCTGTAGTAGATGACATTGATCCTCTTTTTGGATGACGGCACCATATCTTCTTCTTTGAACTTGGGCGGTACTAAGCAAGCTCGAAACGGTGACAGGTTCAGGTGGCAATTGATAACGGCGGAAATGGCACCACTCATCCAGTGAGGTTGTCTGTTCTAGAGCTCGTAACCGTATTAGGTCGATGATGTTGGATTATTCGACTTTTTTTTCGTGAACCACCAGCTTTCCATCTGTGGTGTACGGAAACACACAGTAAAGGGTCTTTACGAGGGCCTCGAACTTCTTTCTTGGTCGGGGATGAAAAGCAGAGAAACATTTCGCTTCGTCGAAGTAATTTTTTATGTCGTCTAAACTTTCTTCCGTGCATTTTTGGCAAGACGTTTGGAAAGCCGGACAGCAGCAGCACCAACATGGAAGGCCGGCAGCGGTGGTGGCGGCGGTGACGATCGAGTCCTCTGCTGCGGTAAACTCCACGAATACGCTTCGGTGAAGTGGGCGAAGATGATATGCGCCGAATACTCTATCGTGCTTTGGCCATTATTCTTTTAGAACGGCCATTATTAACTATGCTAATTGGCATAGTTTGCTTGACCAATAGCTTCGTGACACGATCTAAACGGGTGGGAACTGGCAAACGCTTGGCTCGCGAAATTAAATACTGAATCAAATCCCCAATATTCGAGTCCTACAGGGGCTTGTCCTTTATTATACTTTCTAAGGTGTGTGAATCCCAGCAAATTTAGAAACGATCAACCTTTTTGTCTGAACGCTTTACTCAGATAACTGGTCACGGTAGTGACGTCGTGGTCATCCCTCTCGTCCTTTGTCTGCGATAACTGTTCTTTCGTGAGGGGAGACAGCATGAGGTCTTGATCGCCGCCGTTGTCGTCTTTGGAATGAGGCTTGTTATTGCCCAAAACGTAGGGACGCAAAAGATTTTGGAGTGTCTAAACGATTTTTTTTTCTTTTAATGTCATCTGGTTCCTTCTATTCCTTTAAGATGTTGGGAATATGCTCTTTATAAGGTACGAAGTGGTGTTTTTTGAGACTTTGATAGCCTTGGCGCTTGCTCTTCCACACAGCGCTGAAATGAGAGCTAGCAGAGCCGGAATAACTAAAGGCGAGGATACCTTCCTTGAGTATCAACGTTTTTCTTATGTTCTTGTGAGTCTTCTTTTGGTTGCCCGGTGTTCTTATGACGGGGGCAATTTTTTTAAACATTCTTTTTGATAGCTTGACGTAAGGTGAATGTTTCCCGCGCAAAAGGTTTAAACAAATTTGGCGAATGATTTTAAGCTGTTCTTTTCTGTCCTGAAGAAATACGTTTTTTGTTTGCTTCGATGATTTTACTTTGGACGAAATGTGAAAGAACCGCACGTGCTTACTTATCCGACTCATGGAGACGTGTCGCAGACCACCTCTGATCCTTTTTCAAGCAACTTTTTTGTTTTCACACGAAAATTATAGGGACACGTTTGCGATGGGTTGATCACGGTATAACTGAACGGCGTTTTACAAGCGTCAGAATATATGCAGGGCAGAACGTCTTCTCGTTTCCACCCAGAGAGCTGTCATGATAGCCCCTGGTGTTGTTCGTCTATTCTGAGCGACCGGAATATCATTAGAGCCGTGGAGTTTAAGCTGATTGTTCGAAAATAGGAATCCTAAAGAAACATAGTTTGAGTGATGAACATGATCGGATGCGTTGTAATGGTGAGCAGCTCTTATGAAAAACTCGCAGAAAGCATTCAGATTGTTCGATTTGTCAAAAAGCCGTCGAAAATGATCAGCATGTTTGATCGGGCTTCTAAGTTCTGAGGGATCTCCTGGATAAAAAAAAAACAAAAACGTCCGGATGATTTTTGAAAAAGGGTTGCTCGTCAACATAAACGTAATACACAAGGTCCACCTTTTTATCAAACATTTCTTTTCTACAGTGTAGTGATTCGCAAATATAGGTTATTTTTCCCGAATTCAAAGAACCAATCATTGTAATAGCTGTCAAGATTTGAAATTAAAATTTGTCCAGATCGACCATCATGGCGACGCCAAACTTCCGAATACAAATGATAATAGCCTATCGCAGGCTCTTTTCTATACACATTTTATTTTTGTAGAAAGGGATCTGCTCCGCGTGTCGGTCGTTTTCCGCATGCCTCACACCTGCTCGCCGAACTATTTTATGAGCAATCGAGAGCTCGTCAGCATATTGCGAGATGAAATTTGATTTTCGCGTTTTTGACAAAATCTTGTCGACATCGCCGCCTCCAACTTTTTTATGTGTATTTGTTTTGTCGGAACGGGATATAGCTTTACTCATATATTGTGCGAATGCGGACGTGTGGCTCATCGGCGTTGTGAAAGCATACGCTCATTCAGATTTCTGAAGGTGACCCGCTGGTAACCACATGTGAGTCTTTGGCGACACGTTAGGTAATGTCTAGACAAGCACAGTTACGTCGAATTGCGTAAGCCGGTCGCTATAATATGGGTGGTCATCTTCTCTCTCTTCAATGCGTCTATCATCGGCGAACGGTGAGAAAAGTTTAAAAGGAAAACACTTCGAAAAATTTTATTATTATTGCCTTTATTTCTATAAAAACCCCTTAATAAAGCCCTTTTACCCACCCGTCCGACTCCAAGCGATGGAAAACGTCATGGAGAAACTGAATCAACTCAGACCACCAGCTTCACAAAGCTTCGTCAACATGAGCGCAATCCCTAGCGACATTGAAATGCCAATCGTGGGGATAGCACGCCTCAAGACAACCAACGGACCATCCGTCTGTGTATCTCTACTACTTCAAGAAGTTGCGAAGGCATTTTTACCAAAGAGCTTTGGAGACCTGACGAACAAGGACCTAGAAACAATTAGCAAATGACGAAACTCAGTATGCTAAAAATAAAACAGATTGGGCCATCCCAATCATTTTTTTTTCGAACAAGATTAGTGAAGAAAAATAAAGAAAATAGTAACCTGCCACGTTTGTAAAGTGCGTGAAAGACAGCCTTACCAAGATTCTGAGGCACTGCAAGTTCACTCCGCGCAGGTCAACAATTGTCTCTTCCCATCATGCAAACCCTTTTGCGTAGCTCTCTGCGCTTTTGTAGCGTTGTCTATCTACGCCACTCTAAAGGACATTTTGGTTTTTTCATGAGATGTAAATTTAACCGCAGTTGCTCTTTAATAGATAAAAAGGGATATTATTTCGATACTTCTGCTCCATGCAAGCTCTCACTTCATTAGAAACAGGTTGCAATTTTGAATATGAGATATATTTTAAGGACATTAACATATACAAAAAGTATTTCCGTATTAGACAGGGTGTTTGATTTCAATTCGAACATGTTTCAATTTGTTTATTTCTTAAAAATGGGCGTGAGAATTAGGTGAGTGCCGTTTTCACCAAATATTTATCCGGGTCGGCGGATATTACAGGGGAGGATATTAATCACACTATGTGGGCTTATTAACTAAAATTCGGTAATTGACTTTTTAATTATTGGATTTGGGGCCATGTTGTAAATATTGAAAAAAGTATTCACTGCAATTTCTATTAAAAACCTGCCCAAATGAATGACCTTGCCAAAATTCAATGTTTTTTTTATATGTTAATTGTTCAATGTTGATAATTTTTACCAGATCAAAAATTGCGCGCAAAGGCACGCCGTAAGCCCTGCCTACAATGACGCTTTAACGAGTGACGTAGTTGTTTCAATCATGTCGTCACCTTCTCGGCTGCGTGTCCTCGGTGGGTGAGTAAGCAAACGACACTAGTGATTATGTGATGGAAACGAACGTCAGCCTTATTGTGTCACTGTGGGCAAAGGTTGCGCCGGCGCATTTTGAGTGCGCAATTTTTAAATTGCACTAAAATTGTGAAACTTTACTGTATAATATCTTAAAACCATTAAATTTTCGTTTTTCTTTTAAAGCATTGGTGTAGTCTCTAAAAAAGAAAAGTCAGCAGAACCCATCCTTTGGGAATGATTATCTACGTTAATGCGAATAGCATCAAACGGTGCGGAGTTATGCGCGTTCGTCAGGTGGCCGGCACACTCTAGATACGCCAGCCCACTCTTGAGGCGATTCTAAATTTGTTGACACTTTCACAGCCCTGCGCACGATCTCCGCAGCCCAGCACGTGCGTTTGTGTTACTTAGGAAGGCGAGCAAAGCACGCGCCATACGCACAAACACTCAAAATGGTACCGACCAGACTTTCTGGCGTCTCAGCTAGTCTTAACCAACGGTACTCTAAACGGTTGTTTATATCTTTACCATAGGACGCGCTTTACAGCGCTGTCACAGCTACCGGTGCGCGCGCGTTCCATGCACGAGGGCTCATTCCGATCTCGTGAGGCTGAGCACGGCCGCTACATCACCCTCTCCCGAGCGCGGGAGAGGGTGAGCTAGCGGCCGTGCTCAGCCTCACGAGACGGAATGAGCCCTCGTGCATGGAACGCCGCGCACCGGTAGCTGTGACAGCGCTGTAAAGCGCGTCCTATAGTAAAGATATAAACAACCGTTTAGAGTGCGTTGAATGACTGCCTTCATAGCTCTGTGGTTAGCGCGTCTGCCTGCTGATCAAAGGGTCAACGGTTCGAATCCCAGCCGGCGCCGGTCTTTTTTATCTATTTATCGACCCGCGGCGTAAGAGGTTAGATAGCCAGATAGATAGATACATAGATAGACGAAAAGTGCGTGAAGTATTCAAAGAATGCTATTCGCATTAAAAAAAGAAAACTCTATTAACCATAATATGAGACTTCAGCCAAAGCTACGAGCACGACTAGCCCGCGCTCGTGGCTTTGGGACATGCATTTCTAGCGCGAGCGCTCGTTCTGCGGAAGAACGCTTCAAAGCAGCGACCTCGAGCTCTCGTCCTTGTGGCATTGGCTGCAGTCCCAGTTTAAGGATGAATAGAGTATAATTGTAATTGGCCGTCAATACTGCAATTGCAACACAACCCCTCAAACCAATAACTAGAAAGTTAGTCCACAAATGCTTGTCAATTGGCCAACTTTCCAATATTCTACATTCACACTTTCGTTCGAATCGCAACCACGAAGCAGGTCCGCTCGTTTTCATCATAAACTGCTCGTGAAATTGTATTGAATCTTTAAAGGGACACTGACAATGTATCTATACTCGACATAGTTTTTATTTGTACATTACATATGAGACCCCAACTACCCAGTTCTCATATGTACAGTTACATATGAGAACCCAACTATCGAAATTCGTTTTATTTCCGACCGAAAACAGCGGATTCAGAACTGGCCGGTTTGATTTGCGCTCACTCTCTCCTGCGTGGCCACGTGCCGTTTTCTATAGTTTAGACACAACCACCAAATGTAATCAAAGCCGTAGGTCATCGAAGATATGCGCACAATATTAAAAATAGAAAAGAAATATGATACCCATTTTTTGTGAATTCTAAAAAGCTGCAAATGCGTTGATTGGCGGGGGGGGGGAAGTATCACAGCCACGTGACTTCCGCCCCCTCTCTCCTCTTCTATATTTCTTCTTCCTGCCCAGTCCAGTTTCTCTTTCCGTTTCGAGCAGTTGCGTTTTTTGACTTTATTAAAAATATACGTGACGGTGTAGCAAAATATTGATTGGGTAGTCTTCCGACACCATAATGAATCACCTGGCAAAAAATAACAAATAAACTTTGGGGGTGTCAGTGTTCCTTTAAGCAACAGTGTTCGCAACCGCTTTGCGAATGCGGTTGAGTCGCCAGTGTAAATGTGGCGTTACGGTTATTCTTTCATCTGATGTCCGCCGAGCCTGGTACATACAGGGTGAAGACGACACTCATCTGACTTGCGCCTCCTTTAAAAAATACTTGCGAATTCAAAGCAAACATCCTGTAACGGAAGATACCGTATAGTTTTCTTTAAAATTATCAAGAATCACAATGGTCTGAACTTACCATTTGAATTGCAGTAATATATCATGCACGGGGTTCAAAGTACATTGAAACCAGTGCAGTTATTTGATGCGATATACGTTCCACGTGTATCATATCAATTCAATATTCGATCCACATTAATAGGCGGGACGTGTATTATTTATGTTCTTTTTCTTTTATGATAATAGAAAAAAGAAAACAAAACAACTTAAAGCGTTCGTGTACTTTGACTTATATAAGAGATAAATAAATATCCTTGAGTGATTACATGCGTCCTGTTCGATAACAATTACGGAGGATTGCTTCTTTTAGTTTCTTTGTTTGTAATATTTTTGTTTATTCTTTTTTTTTGTTCATTGTCCTTGTTCTCTTCTTGTTTGGCTCAACTTATTCCTTTTTATCGTTTTTATCCGATCTTAGTTTTCGTGTGTGTTTTTTTTTTCTTTTCGCAATACCGTAAATACTCTGTGTTAGGACGAAATAAATTCGCGGAAGACGGAACGTCTGTCCTCGGGGTATGAGGCAAGCGCTAAAAGGGGAGATATATCATCGGTAGGATATTTACAATCTTATGGGGAAAGCCTCTCCCCCAAAAAATGATATGCCAGAAGAATAAATGTGTATTTAAGACGCCAAACTATTATAACAAATTCAAAATAAGTCGATAAAGCACGTATAAATAAACAGTCCGCGAATCACTTCTTCGTTCAATATTTCCGTTGAATAAACAATGCAACAGACAGGCGATCCGTATTTTTTCGTCGTCCAGATCTTCGTAAGTCATCGAGCAATATCGGACAAGCTCGCTATCAACGATATTAAAACAGACGCATAACAACGTCCCTATTTTTTCTTTTTTTTTTTTTTGCGACACAGTCGACAGCATACATTAAGGCATTATATCACTTTAACGTGATCTCTACAATTTATCGGTTTAGACGTTTGAGATAGTCTTAATTATTCTGTATTGCAAAGTGTTTCCGGAACTCCGAATACGTGCGGACTTTCAAAGAAGCTTCATAATTTCTCAGTGTGCAGTGCAAAGAGAAATATTATTTTGAGCCTTTTATGATTAGCAGACAAAAGGCAAGTATTGTTTGACATGGTAAATAAATATAACAACATGTATTATAGCAGACGTTTCGGTGTGTTGCATAATCCCGTCTTTATTTTCCATATCAAATTTTTTTGTAATTTTTGTTTAGTTTTAAATTTATTTTTTATAAAAATATTTCTACCAGAATTACAATTCTTTAACTCACAATAATCCATCAAGTTTAAGCGGATGCAGATCCGAGTTTTATTAAGTACTCACGCACCATGTCGGATCTCCGTTCAGAAATGTATAACAAAACAGGATGCAAGGGGGATGTCCTCGTTGTTTGCATATTTCTGACTCGCTATGTAAACGGAGGGCCGCTGTTAGTGTCCACTAGAAGTTCAGAACTACTCAGAGGTTCATTAGTGTAGAAATGCAGTGGTACGTTGTTCTATATAGTCTATCCTTTTATTACCTTTTTTGTTACGGTGTTGATACTTAGCTTATAACAAGACTTGTCCTCGTTACTCAAAAGCGTAATTGAAGAGAATTACAATTACTTGGCCCAAAAAGTAATAAATTACAGTTACAAATTACCGTAAAATTAAACCTCAGCTCTCTGGTGGCAACCGTTTTCTTATCGAGGTTTTTGCAATAGAAGTAATATAATCTGGTGGTGCACTTGTTTTGATCGATTCCTCGGGCATAGGTAGTGGCATCGACGTTATGCGTCGGCATTGACCATAAATATGCTTAGCTTGTATTCGAGCTGGTACTTGATAGCCTACTAGTAGCAGGCCAACGCGTATGCGAACCGCCATGGTATGTGTCGGCCTGGCTTCAGTAGCTCGTAGCGGCTGGTGATCGGTGACCAATGTGAAGTCTCTGCTATAAAGATAATCACGGGATTTCGTCACACTGTAAACAAGTGCGAGAGCTTCGCGTTCAAGCTGGGAGTAGTTCTTTTCCGCCGCGGATAATGTTCGGGAAAGGACTCCGATAGGACTCTCCTCCCTGCCTACGTGGTGGGACAGTCCGGCACCAATTCTGTATGGTGACGCATCACACTCAAGACGCAGATCTTTCGCAGGGTCAAAATGTGTCAGTGCTTTTCCTGTCGTCAGCGTTTCCCTCGCCCAGCAAAACGCCTGGTCCTGTTCTGCACTCCAAACCTAACGGGAACCTTTCTCCAGTAGTTAGTACAACCGAAACACACAAGATTACATCCGTGGTAGAAATCTGCTGTAGAAAGTCAACATTCCTCGATAAATGAGCGCAGCTCACTCACGTTCTTCGGGCAAGTGGCACGAGCGATAGATATTTTTTCCATGGGATGCAGTCCAACCGCGTCAATCTGATGGCCAAGGTAGGTGTGCGGTGATTGTCGGAATCGGCACTTGTCTGACGCAGCTTCACTCCGTGTTCCAGAGATGGCACAATTACTTTCAAAAAGTAATTAAATTACATGACTGATTACTTTTCTGAAAACTGCGCAAATATAATTAAATTACATTACAAATTACCGCAGACTAAACGTAATGACATCACATTACAGTTACTTTCCAGAAGTATTGAAATTACTTTGACATTACTTTTCAATACCTTGAGCCAGTAATTTGTGCTCATTTTATTTACCGTATACACCCACACAGTGTTTACAAAACAAGTCGTCGTTTGCCCACACAGCGCGTGTGCAGGAACCAGATCCGGGAGAAGCGAGGCGCTGCGCATGCGCAGTGCCGACAGCAGCGCCACCGCAGTGATGTCACGTCAAAGAGCTGAGTTGGTCTATATGTCCCAAAACTCAGATCTTGTTTACACCGCAAAACCTTATGTACCTCGAAATGAACCATACTGAACAGTGGTTTTGCTGGCGCACACGGCATAAGTATTAAACATAATGAATAGCTTCTTTAGAAATGACTAAGAAAGCGACTTATCGGTTTCGCTGTTCATTCAACGGTGAAGGTTCTTACTAAAAGGGGGATACGTTTCCGTCTTCCTGATTTAGAAGTTGTAGTCCGGAGTCAGTTTCTTAAGCCGGGCAATGGCAGCTTTTTCTTAGTCGTCACGTGATACGATTCCCTTCCGCCTCGGACACAATCTAATTCTATTCTCCCCAGAGCCTATACACCTTTCCAAAAAAAACGCTTCTAGGCCGCCATCATGTTGCTGGTGCTGATGCGGCTAGTGCGACTCTCGCGCCCTCTATCAGCTAGAAATTTTCTTCCACTCTCTGGGACTGTGAAGACCCGCTCAGCGCGGTTCTCAACCTGTGTTTTTGCGGTTTTGCATTCGACGTTTTCTCGCCCCTCTTGAAAGTTTACACTTAATTTTTTTATGCGTGCTGCGTACCCTTTCTTTGTTATCTTCCATTGTGAGAAATACGGCTGATAAGTGCCTGCCTTTCAAGCTTTTCTGCTTGACATTCACGGGAAACGAAGGAGGTGAAGGACGTCGAACGACCCTTGACGCGATTCTGCGAACATTGTTCTCCCTTCTCCCAGAGATAATCCGCGTAGAATCCTCAGTCATCTCCAAAAATCGTTGTCTGAGTTGGGGTGGGAAACGGGTCAGTCGCGTTCGTTCCTTTGACTTGGTGCTGTTGTGAAAAAAGGAAACTCTCCACGAAACGTGCTCCAAAACGATGTCATCTTGGCTTCCATCCGATCGTCAAGATGTGACTGTCGTCGACTGTGAGTGTGTTATTTGAGATCTCTCTCAAATAAATTCTTTTCGGATAACGCTGTATCGTGTGGTACGTACAATATATTGTTCGAATGTTAACACTTTCTAAATTGTATGTCCGTGTCCTGTTCACCGGTAAACACGTTATTTGTGAGCGTGAACAATGCATGCCTTTCGGCTCTCTTCTGTTGTAATTTATTTTTGACAGCTCAGCGCATTGTCGTTTGGCATGCGGCGAATTGCGCGGAGCCGTCAAAACTTATTGTAAAAACACACACAAAAACTACTATACATTCAAGTCGCATTCGTTAATTCGCGTGCGTACCCAACAAAAATAGTTTATAGGTTTTTTATTGCTTTTTTTACTTCTTTCAAATGTGGTACAATGCTTTCTCAATGACCTCGGGAAAATACGTGCACCATGAAACACAAAGTACAGCGGGAAAAGTTGAGAATTTAGCCACCAGCATTGTTTGAAACTGCGCCTACGCAGGCTGCGCCTATCGAAATCACAGTCCTCTCGGTTAGGGTTAGCAGGGACGCCGGTGAGAGTCTAGTCTCAAACCCAGTGACTGGGCTCGAAAACGGTTTGCTGCCCCTGGGGTCGAGTGTTTCTTGGAAAAGGTGTATACTCGGTCATTCCTTTCAAGGAGCATTTTTCCGAAACACCCGAAGAGCCCAAGTTTTTTGCATTGTCACACAAAGGGCCTGGATAATTCCTTAGCAGACGCGTCGCCAGCTGAGGAATGGCGCGAGCTTCCTAAATTGTAACCAAACGGGACGGGGGTGGCCATATCTGGCTGTAGGTTTATTCCCGGACAAACTTCCCAATCGAAGGCAGCAAGGTATACCGCGAGCGGCGCCTGCTTCGCTCGAGGACGCACAAAACGTTCTGGGGCTTTGACAAGGCATTTGGAATTAACTATTTATTCCGGTCGTTTGCTGTTCACAATGGTCGAAGCTTACGGTCTGACCTAGCTTTACGAAAGTACAAGGCTGGGGATCTGTTTGTCCTGTCCTCTCAGGTTTTAAATTATGTTTAACTCACTGGTGATGTGCCCGTCGGCCTATGAGCCATTCATCCCTAAGCTGATGCACTGTCAGCTTAGGGATCAACGGTGTTTGTTGGAGCAGTCACACGTCTATCGTCCACCACGTAACCACGCTCTCGTTCACACCCACGCGCAGAGAAAGGGACGGGACACGCTGATTAAAGGAAGGTGTTTGATTGGTTTTGGTTAGCTTGCAGCTCCCACCGCACTGTGAGCGTAGGGATAAACGAAGTGTAGTATGGTCCTGAGGACGCGACGCCGTGAATCTGTCGTGCCTGGAGTTCGTGAGCCGTTGACTTCCAGCGATGTCTAGACGAAAGTTTTTCTCCTTCGCCTTTCCAGCCTTCCTTTGTGCGTCTGTCCAACTCTTCGTACAAGGCTTCGCGCTCAGGTGGCCGTCGTTTATTTCCACCGATGCTCTTTCACAACATTTCCCCATGCAAAATAATTTTCTCTTCTTTTTAAAGCTTGCAAACGAACTTTCTAATTTAGGACAAAAGTAATTTCAAAAGTAATGAGCAATTTTCTCGAAATTACTGCCTGAAAGTAATTCATTACATTACTAAATTACTAGCCTAGAGAAGTAATTCAATACATTACTCATTACTCCAAAAAGTAATTTAATTACTGTAATTCCATTACAGTAATGTCATTACTGCCATCTCTGCCGCAAGGTAGGTACCTAGGAGCTCCAAGAAGCTGTCGAGCTTGATCCCAGCTGCATTTTGAAAGCGTTGGACGCCTTGCTTTTCGATTGTTGAGAAGAGTGTCATTAATAACTCACAAGCATGAATAATCAACCGGCTCAGCTCCAGGCAATCAAAACATATTCTTTATTCCCGCCCGCCCTCTCGACATGTACGGGGGCTGAGCTTCGTCGGTAAGGTAACAAGCCACTTCTCCCGCGTTCCCACCTTTCTTCACATGTGCAGAAAGCCAAAATGATTCCATTTCCGAAACAACGGGGCCTCGAGTTTTTAATTTTCGCTTAACGTCTTACCATCAGAGAGAGACAGTGTACGTGTGTGTGTGTGTGTCTGCGCGTGTGTATGTGTGCATGTAAATGCGCTCGCACGCGCGTGCGCGCGTGTGCGCGCGTGCGTGTGTGTGTGGGCGTGCGTGCGTGCGCGTGCGCGTGCGCGTGTCCGTGTGCGTGTGTGTTTGTGTGTGTGTGTGTGTGTGTGTGTGTTGCACCCGTTGTCAGCAATAAGGTCGCAAACTTGTCACTGAGGTAAAGAACTGGGACATTCAGATAAGTGAACAGTCTTTGTTGAAGCAGTGTTGGAACTGGACTGGCAGAACGTGACTATATTTCAGATGATCCTAAGGGCTAATGTTTCCCGGGCGATACTATCGGTACGGAAACCGCCAATATGGTGAAAACTTTATGATTGATCCGAAGTATAACTAGATGGCGCGTTTATTTTTGCAGGTGGTCTCTAAACCCGACGTTTTGGCAACAGTAATATTATTTGGTGTATCGAATAATCTGAAAACTTGGAACCCTCGGAATCTGAAAATCGAATCGAATTACTCGAACAGTCCTTATTCTATTCGAATTCGAAACTCGAATATTCCCACACCGCTATTTTAAGTCCTTTCAGGTGGATAGATTTTTGCCCTTAAGTAAGAACTTTGCCTGTGAGCACCCTCTTCACCCTTAGATCACGTTTACCGTTTTATTGAATCCAGAGGGTGTGAAATAACACTTGGACATGACATCAGCCCTTTTGATATAACTTCAAACATTTAGAACATACGTACTTATACCATTTTTATTTTGTTTTATTTATTTTAACACACTCCCAATTGTGAGGCCGAAGCAGGTTGCTAGGCATTTTAAAAGTACAAGATAACTCACCGTAGATTACCCAGCATCCGCCCATTCTACAATAGGCGCTCACCCATCAATTTCGTAACGTTCGAAAAATACGCAGATGACATATCTTTGAATATTGTTAGCCCAAGAAGTGATGTTTACATGAGAAGAGGTGAGATGATTATATCAGAGGTTTCAGCGGGAGCTTGTTTCGGGATTTTATGGTAAGTATTAAAAATGCAATCAAGAGAATCACTCAGTTTTTGCGATTTACAGCATGTATCGATAGATTTAGCAAAAAAATAGGTTCTAAAAGTATCCTTGCTACAGCAATCAGGTGACGAGAGTCTTAATTATATGTGCCCTTGTCAAGCCAGATACTGTCGCAAAAACTGAAAACTGTATGCAAAATCTCTACACCTTTTTGAGTTTTATGGATGTTCCTAATTTTCACTGACGTACACCCTGTCCCCAAAACAATTTAAAATGCTTTTGTTAACGCAAAATAAAAAAAGACGCATCACCGAATACTTATTTTTCGCCCAAATGTAGCTCTAGGGGTTCGAACCATGTGCCACAGTTTCAGATCTAACCGTTATTTTATTCAAAAGTTATAAACTAAATGGCGGCCGATGGACCTCTCGAATATATGGAACTTAATGGCGCAAGTTACTGAAAGCGGGCGAAAACAAGCCCCATTTTCACATTGAGATCTTCAGAAAATCACCTACAATTTTTACTGAGATAACGGTTAGTTGCGAAACTTTGGCATCTGGTTTAAACATCTAGCGTTACATTTGGAAGAGGAATGAACTTCGGTGTCGCGTAGTTTATTTTTGCGTTGGAAACAAACAAAACATATATTTTTAGGGGTGGAAACGTTGTTGTTCAATCACCCAGTTAAAAATCCATACTCAGCACTTTTCATGTTAAGCCTATTAAATATACGTTACACTTATGAATAAAACACAAAAAAGAGATAATCACATCAGGTATATATGACCTGTAAATGTTGCAACTCAGTGACTTTGTGCTGAACAGTCGAGTGCGCGGATGCACTACGAGATCGGAACAACAAGCCTGGTTTGTGGCAGCCGCATGACAACGTTTATTGTTTTCGAGCCCCCAAGCTGTGGCCAGCACCAACAGTCCCCCGTTCCCTCCGAACGTCATCATTAGGAAATCCACGCAGCGCCAAACGGCTCGAGTCAGCATCGCCGCAAGCGCGTCGTGCTGTTTGACAACGTGCGCGACGTTCAGCGTCAAAGTGTTTGCCGCTTGGTGAGAGTCGGGGATCCACGAACGTCAACGTCAAGCGCACGCCTCGTCTTCTCGGTGGTTTCGGTATAGCCCCACACACATGTTCCGACATAACGAAAAGGGCTGTTCCATTTATAACAAGAAGAAACATTACATTCGTATCAACAGGCAACATTGGTTGGTTCCAGCAAATGATGACGCTGCGACCGTAAAGGCGCAACCCTTCCTTATTTTTCGTCACAGTCAACGAAGGACCGTAAACGCTGACTAAAAGTCTATGTGTATTTGGTTATGTACGGCAGGTGGTCTCCGCAGCCTAATCGGTTCGAAATCGTTGTTGAGAAAGCTATTTTTAACAGTGAAAAGATACTCGTACTGGCATTGGTCACTGCGATTTTGTCTAAACTTCCACTTGAATTTTTCTTCCTGAAAAGGTAATTTAAAATGAGTTGTTCAAAGCTGTACAGGGTGCTTTTTACGGGCACGATGAAGTTAATCAGACATTTCTTTAGTGTTTTAAGGTCTTATTTCATTACGTTTATATATTAAGTAAATGAACTTTTAGTCGGGCATATAAGACGTGGTGAGACCTCTCTACATCTCTTTTAATCGAACGTGTAACTTAATTTTTGTATTTTTATATATTAAATAACTTTTAAAAGAATAAACAGGGGAACTTGATACAAAAATACACAGATGGACAATAGTTAAAAGAAAACAAAATGCCTCTGAAGTCGTTTTGACGCACCATATTTTCTATGCCGCTTGTTCGAACAAGGCTACCGTGATTTCTCAAACACAGGAGACCTGATATCCACACTGTTATTTGTTGGCAATTGCTAATGTATCACGCTAAAACTACAAAATTAAAACGACCTTTCAGTATTTGCGGTTTATTGGTAGAGTTAAACTTTTACGGAAAGGGTAGTGCACCTAGAAAAGGGCTTAGCTTTCGGCTTACTTTCGCCGCAGCGTTTTTTGTTTTTTTTACCAAATTAGAACATAAACTGTGCGATGTTCAAACTAAGACTGAAAAAAGTCTCATCGTGGCACATATCTCACAGATAATACCGGCAAATAAATTGTTCGGCAATATAAGGGCCATCCAACGGATCCTGATCCCCACAAATGAAATGCTGCGGGCCTGGCTTCGCGTTCTGTTTTGGTTGTTTTACTTCCTATTCTGGCGAAGTCCAAACCGTTAGGTATTTTCGGCCTTTGATAAAAATGCCGACAAATCACGCACTACACAAAGTTGTAAAAGCATTAACAGAAAAAGAAAATGTTATCCAAAATGGTTGTTTTAAGGTTCAGAGCGAATCCATTCTGGGAGCATTAAATTGTTTTGTGTCGAGCGCTTTAGGCGATATCTATCAAACCTCCTATTACTTTCTGCGAACGGAAACAAGACCATAAAGATAGAAAATGAAAGAGAAGCAATTTGAAGAATTGGCGATCATAGATGGCTTCTTTACACTTTCTTTTTATATTTCTCAAATTGTCCCGTTTCTTCGTTTCTAGCAGTGTTTTTCGGGGCATTTTTTCTTACAAATCTTGCGGTCCATGTCCCGCGGAACCTACGAGGGTAGCTACTCCAAATTAAAAACAAAAAACAAACAAAAAAACATAACTTTTTTGAAGCATTTATTTTGGGTCTTTGGGCATTTCCCACACGAGGAATGCCCAAAGGAAAGGAAATGAAAAGTTTGATTGCAGAATATATTGAAACGCAGAAGTATATACCAACACCTCGCATTCCGTCGGGTGATGTAGCTTCTTGCAACAAATCTATATTTTGGAAAGTCAAAACTACGAGAGGTACATGGAACGTTTAAGCTAGGATCCTAGATTTGCTCACAAAATATAAAAAAATACTAGCATACACCTATGAATAGTTACAATTATTTGCCGAAAGTACGTCATATTTTATGGAAACACATTGCCATAAAAGACTGAATTTCTAGAGATAATGTGTATAAAATGTTATCTTTTCGTCCTCCAACTACATCAAGCAGTTGATATGAACAGTAATTTTGTGCAAATAAAAAAATGGTGTCGTGTTATGTCTTAGAATGTCGCATTTAAGGAAGAACGTAAACAAAAACACGTAACCCTGACCTTTACGACTGGTGGCACATCAATACTCATACTCGGCGTTTCATTAGTTTATTAGTCAAAAATATTGTACATATAAGAGAAGCGTCATGGCGAAGTCTACTCGAAGAAACAAGTTTATCTGCGTTAAAACGGTAAAATTTAATTATGTTTAAATTACGTACATCAAACAAAGTTTCAGCTTTGGGTTGCGATGCTTTCACTAATGTTCACCCAAGTGAATTCTGGTGGGAGAAAAGTAGAGGATTTGTTGAGGTTTGCTGAGATTTAAACTAAATCACTTGAATATATAATATTGCCACGCGCATCTGCGAGTAAGCGCGCCCATAACCGAATAAAAAAACGAAAAACAAAGCGCCCGTGGCCGCATGGTTATCGTGCTTGGGTCCTACGCAAAAGGTCGAGGTTCGATGCCAAGCCGCGGATGCACGATTTTGTTGTTTCTGGAAGTGTCTTGTTCTGGTAAATTCTGGAACCCTGTTGCTTGTTCGAGGTCCGAATGTTCTACGCGCTGAATCTTCTACGCCGATTGTTTACGAAGCTCACACGTGTTGGCGAGACTGACTCCGAGCCGGAGTCAGTCTCGCCCCAGCGCTCCATCCTGCTGTCTCTCCGACATCGACGTCTGGGACACTAGTATTCTTCTGTTTTGTTTTGGGCACAGGTTCGCCCCAGTAAACGTTTAGTTTCTCCAGTTATTCGCCGCCTCATCATTTGTCCTTTGTGACTATATATATATATATATATATATACCGTATTTGGCTGATAATAGCCGCACTTTTCATGAAGAAGGTTTGTGAATCTGCCTTTCGTCGGAGCACGGGGATAGCGAATTACCCCCTATACAGAAAAATGGCGGCAATTTACGGGACAGAACTAACGTTTACGATAATGAACGAAAAGCATTTAAGACAAATATACAGCGCAGAGTTTCGACTTGGTTTTGGTGATTTTGCTTAAAGTCAAAAGCCTGTGTTCTCTGTTTGCCTACAATGTCCCTCTTTCGTTATCGTAATTTCGAAACCAACACGCTAAACCATCTACAGAGATAACGTCTTCCCGCTAAGGTCTTATTTTTATAGAGAATCATGTTCTCGACTTCATTATTCGCTGAGTATTTTGTATACAGAACGTTCGGATTGGCTATATGTGTGCTCAGCAGAAAAGTACTCGTATGCGTCTTATTGATAAGAAGGGCGACTGTAACTCAAGCAAATACGGTAAATATCAGAAAATAAAAAAAGCTTTAATCCTCCCGATTTTGACAATTAATTTGTTGCGTCTTTTAAATGTGACCCTTTAATTTTGAAATTTTATGTACGACAACGTTACCTAACTTTATTTTCTTACAATATATTCTTAAGTAAGCTTTAAAATATTTGCTTATCTGGTCAGGTAAATCCCTTGGAGGAAGATTTACTCAATAAGGGTGAAACATTTTATAACACTTTAGTATGCATGTCTTCTGTTTTAACCTAGTAAGGCTAACTCATTCTCAGTTTATAAGATTACTAATTTCTTGAAATGGATGCTACTGTTTATATAATCAAATGGTTTCTTATTTATGAGCTTCCCTGTTCATATATATTGTCTATTTTTTCTTGCACGTAAGTCTACACAAATATAAAGGGCTGACTCTGTTCTTTAAATCTTAGCCAAAAATGTATTGTATTTTTTTTACTTTTGGGTTGTTTCGTTTGTTAAAGTATCAATATCGCAGTTTAAATCTGTATAGTTGGCTTTAGTTTTGCTGCGTTTACGAATTTGCACTACTAATAAACGTGAGGTCCGGTAAAATTGTAGTGCACTACCTCTTCAGACTGTTATATTTTTGTTGCAATCCTAATGCATTGGGATGAGACTCCTGTAAACTGATAATGCCTGTCAAATGAAATCGCAGGTGTCCAGTTATCACCACAAACCTGTATTTGCTTTCTTATACAAGACAAAAAACGTGACCGACGTGAACGACGTGATTTCGTGCGTTTATGCATTCTTGGTGCTGATATGGGCATTTGGCTTTGTAGCTATGTGTACATGCTTAAGCAATTAGAGCATTTTTATTCTTGCCCCGTTCTCTGCCGCGTTTTAGGCAGACTCGTAAAAGAAGGTGCCGGGGCTGCCATTTCTCAAGACCACAAGCAACACCTGGGACAATGAAAAGGGATTGAAGCTCATATTGAGGAAAGACTATGTCTCAAATTCTACCTCCTGCTACTCAAGATTATGCAGTCGGCATCTTTTTGCGATATTACATTAAGTGCATGCCTGCCCAGACAGGCCTTTCTTAATGTCCGTTTGAGGGAATTCTCAGCATTCTGCTGAGGCTTCACTCAAAGTCCAGATTGGTTCTGGCCTCCATGTTGTCAGAGCTGGACCAGCCCATTTACCCTTCCATGGCCTGGTTTGATGCTGCTTGACTGACTTACCTGTTAAACTTTCTCTCGCGCTTCTCGAGGTAGCGACGGGCGCCAGACGATAGGCACAGTACGTAATTACAAAACGTGAGCCCCGGCACAGCTGACGTATCCATGCATGGCATTAAATAAATATTTGTTTCACAACTCAACTTCCAAACTGCTCAGGGGACTTCGTAGCATCTGTAATCCCAGAGGACCCTGGTCATTGCAATTACTCTCTACCTTCTACTCTTCCTCTGGTCTTAGGCCGAAGCAATAGACACTTTCAGAGTTAAGAGTTTTCGAAATTCTTAAAATTTACAAGCTCGTTCACCTGGCCTCTAATTTCTGTTGGGCCACACCTACCGTCCATTACATTTATTAACTTTTGAAAACTGCAGATGTTGCTGCTCACCTACTATAAATAATGCACTCTGAAAATATTGGAATAACGTACGCTGCGGTAGTAGCAGTGCGCAGCGGACCAACATCGCCTTCATTGTATGGAGAGGTGGAGTCCCTGGCGGTGACAGGCGGAATTGCACCCAAAAATGGGAAATCTAGAAATTGGGCTGGCATCGCCAGTATAAGGAGGATATTCATTGGGGTGGTTATATTTACAAAAGTTAAGTTTCAAGACTACGGCTATTTCAGCAGGAAATATATGAATGTTAAATTTCAAACGTCTAATTAAACCTTCTAGAATCTAGTGTATGTGTCGTTTTTCCCAAAGTCTCGGTTTTTTTATCACGCTTAAATTATCCCTAAATGCATTTTGATCGACTGCTTGTTCAGTAGTGTTCCCTGCAATTACTGGCAGATAGGCCAAAATAAAATTACGATGTTAAGAAACCAATTCTCGGGAAAGACGATACCTGCGCTAAGAGACTGCCCGTGCCGTTTCACATACTGAATTCTACTGCGCAAGTTACGAGTTTCAGCAAAGGTGATTTTAATTTCGAGTCCTCTTAATTTGCTATTAGCTTGCACAATAGTTAAATATAAATGCAAATATTTAAATGTTCATCTTTTCTAGTATATATGTTTTGACATCTAATTGTAGATATAAAACCAAACGAGATACATCTACCGAGCATCGTCACTCGGGATATCTCTGCAATATTGAAAGAGGAATATAATATCTATACAAATTCTACTAGTGATTACAAAAGTAGTGGACCAGCGCGTGTCGAAAATGAGTGCAGCTTGCTTACTTCCTATTTTGATATACAAGATATGCACGCGTCAAAGGTTTTAACCCGTAGAACTGCAGCTGCACAAAGATAATAAATTGTTGCGTGTATGTTTATACGAGCCGGAAGTTAGTCTGCCTCAGTGGGCGTCTGGTGTCTCAGCTGTAGATGAGCAATTTAGCCAGTGCGGTACAACCGCTAACCTGGGGTCTTTAACGTGCACCACGCAGTAGTGATACACGACCGCACGCCGGTACGATGCTCATCCAGATCGAAACGGGCAGGGGCGGGGATTGAGCCCAGCATCCCTGGGTTCTGCAGCGCGAGCTTTCGCTCCACGCGCTCCGAGCTGGTGTGCGCTAGCCCACTGGGCCACCGATCCCCCCTGCACAAATATGTGCTGCAAAAATGGCAAGAAAACTATTCCCCAAGATAACTGAATTCCTTGCACAAATCACATTTGTTAATCATTTCGAAACAGACACGAATTTTTTACTAACCATTTGATACATATTTTGGACACTATAATGCATATACGTATAAATGTTTAATAAACTTTGTCCGCAGGATTTGTCAGACCCTGAGATGGGTAAGGTGTTAAGGAATCATGAAACTATTTTGTAATATTTTGTTGTTTAAAAGAACCTAGAGCAAGAATCAATTTCTTTTTTAGTCTCTTCACTTTAAAAAGAACAAGGATAAAATGAAAACCAAAGAACACTTACTTCCTGAGCTTAGCCGCAAAATGAAAAATCATATGCTGCTCGCCTAGCATTTCACCGGAACCGAAAATTCTTCCAGTTGTGCGAGGGTCAGCAGGACTAGAGGTCTGTGTTCCTTGCTTTGTTGAGCGACATCAACAGCCTTCATTGCTCTTGCTGACGTGATCGGCATTCTACAACCTGCCAGACACTTACTGTAACGTTTTTAGTTGGATTAATTCAACTTTATCGACGGAAATAGGAGTAATTTTAGGCTGCCAACCTTCACGGCGTTAGTTTAAGCGACGACTCCGAGCTTCGAACGCGGGTTTTAACAAACTAAAACCTACATCCTGAAAGTGACATTCCGCTCGTATCCGATACGTAGGTTGGATTCGGCTGACACGATTGGTCACTGCGAATGCATCACATTGAAATGATAGAGAGCTTTCGAAAGAAAGAAGCTCCGAAACAAAGAGCTTTTATTTCCAAATCTTCATACCGAAACGTACGTTCTTGGTTTTTCCTCCCCTTGTTTTATTAGTACTCTTTAGAGATACGAAATATTTTAGTTATCATAATTTGAGAACAAACTCCTTTCATGGTTCCATTCAATAACCGGTACTCTATTGTGTACTAATCACTGTTTCGAATAATGACCGTGCGAATCCTCCTCCTCGAAACGTTAGCTCTTTAATGAACATGCCTATGCAACAAATTACATACGGCGTGCAAAATTGTCTGCTCCGTCCGCACTTGGTGCGTTTATTTAGCCGCCAGATGATCAACGTGGTGTTGATTTCTTCCGCCTTCAACCCATGACAGCGTGAGCTCGGCTGCCACATCATCGCGCGTTCCCGTGCACGTTCCTTAGGTTGCCCTATGATTGGCGTGCCCTTCCTTGTGTAGTGCGCCCAAAACGCATTTTTGAGTCACTCCAGAGCGTGAACGTATGCGCGGCCATCTAATGTATCGCGAAAGAGAAGCTTCCTTGCGTGCCAAGACCTCGTGTCTCAGCCCGGTAGACGACGATGGCAATCCCGCGGAAGGCGATTGCTGGAAGGGTCCGTGAAGTTCGCACGGAAACTAGACTGGGACCCATTGTTTAGCGCTACAATTCGTAAATTGTATCGCTTGATTGCGTGTATTTATTTTGCAACTTTTCCGCGGACCCAAGGTGCTGTGATGCAAGCCATCCACCATATAAACATATTGGAGACTAAGGTGAACGACGGGAGTACCTGCTGAATTTGTGAGATTGCGCTCGGAACCTCCCACACTGAAAGACTGTTGGTCTGTCCTAGCGGCTAATGCTAAGAGAAATACCGGAGACGTCGGCCCGCTTGTCGTCGCGTTTCTTGAAAGCGGCGACCGTGTTGTTCTGGTGGACTGTAAAACTCGCACGGAGAGTGCATATTATTTTCGGACAGCCAAGCGAAAGAGAAGCAAGCTTCGGTGCGGTATGTGCAACAAATTTTGGGAAAGGGATTTCCATGGGTATATACAGGGGTAAGAGCGCCGGTGCAGCGCACACAGAAATTACCCTTACTTTCTGATCAATAAACCACGGCTTGGAATATGGAGTCAGCAGAAGGCAATAAGTGAATGAGATGATTATATTTTAAGTAAGAAAACGCGCGTTGTATCAACATACAGCTGCATAAATGCTGGAACTTTGTTGACAGAGAACTCAAATATGAAGCGTTATAATTGGTGTTCCTTTTTTACGTAATGAAGTTTTATGAAACTAAATAAATTAGCTTGTCCCTTACAATAATATTTATCCACTTTCTACACAATATTTATAGAGAATATGGAGGCTATAGATATTGTAAAGAAAATTAATCCACTTTTCTATCCACTGTCTCTAGCTGTTTGGCCGATTTCTTGTGGACTTCCTATAGGACCTTGTGCATACAGCCTAAAAAGAGATTGAATAAATATTTCATACAAGATAGATAGAGATTTTAACGTTTCTATCTACTATAAAACATTTTTTTGCGAAAAAGCTACATTCTGAATATTAATCTTTGGTTTGTCACGATACATTCATGGAAACACTTGCCGTGTTCATTTACGCAGACATCACAAAAGCACACCGCACGCAAACTTCATAACTCAAGTACTTCACTAGTGTTGAACGCTCCAACGTGATAAATACCATATAATTGAAAGGTAATCACTTGAACGAGGACCATCCCACAAGGTATGAAATATTACAGGTATGTTATTTTTTCCCGCACGTATTTTGTACGAATGGTGGTTTATGAGGGTTGATGAACTGCATCTCCAACTAAAAGCATTAGAAAAGGCGATAATTATTTGATGACATTCGAAAAAAGTATCCTCCAGAAGGAGGGTCCAACTGGGCGTTATGTCGCTTCTCCGCACTGCATAATATTATACTATCAGTTTGTTCTATAGTAATTCTACAAACATATGGTGACAGAAAGTCTATTGAGACGTGGTGACAGAAATTTTATAGGCTTCTATCGTCTGTACTTTATAGACTTCGGGTAAAAAAGTTGATATAATGTTTATTGAAAATTTTCAATACGACGTTAATCGATAGAAAGATGCAAGTGTCGTTAAAATGTGAATAGGATTTCAATAGACTGCATAAAACATTTTTGCAAGGTGTAGCAGATTTTGAAACGTAGCCTGCCCATTTTGTTTTCACTTATACTGAGTTGTTGTTTTTTTCGTTTTTCGACCACAGTCTGGATCCAACCATCATGTTAAACTAGCCTATTTTCAGCAACGATTATTTCTACAAATATAGAACGGACATGAGCTACAACTTCAGCATCGACCACTACTGCTCTGAACTAGAGCGTTTTAAATATTGCGTGTTAATACAGTTGTTTTGCGCGGTGAATATGTGATATGTATGGTCAAAAGTGTCATAAGCCAACATACCTCAGTTATAACTAAAATACAAATACGTTGCGCGGCCATTACGCCAAACAGCCGTGCAGAACAAAGCATTTAATTTCACATGTCATTAGACATTTGAGTTTCCATTTAATGATATACACCAATCATCGTTATATTCAGCAATGCTGCTACATGCCAACTTTGAACATTGAACACGTTTAGATAAAACAAATAAAAAGGGCATCTGCATGCTGCAATCCGCACGTAAGACATCAAGAAAAACCCCGTCGTCATGAAAGGACGTCTAGATGAATATTCGAGTATATTACAGCCAAAAACATACGTTTCATTTGAAGTAGATGCGATATTCATACTCAATGGTCACAGAGGGAATACAAAGTGTGTATTCATTTAGAATAGCATTTATCGGACACAGAAATTATCTAGTACGATGTGAGCGGAATGGGCCGAACGATTGAATTTGGTTTGTCGCTCAATATGAGGCATCTGTAATGAAATCATTCCTGTCACCCTCTACTTTGTGTAATTATTTTTAGCATAAGAGTATTTTTGTCTGCTTATAATATATGAGAGCATTTGAATTTGTACAGGGTGGAATGAAAGCACGAAACGCTACACAATGTTTAAAGAAAACAAAAAACACAAAACACGGCGGCGAGATTGAGCAATTGTAAACACTACGTTGTCAAACTTACGTACACACGAGTTACAAACGTGATTTCAGTTCAAAATAAAATATTTAACGTTGCGTTAGGGAAGCTGCGGCTAAAGTTTTATTGTTATAGTTCAATAATACAATGGTTCAAGCTAGCTGGACAAAGACATTCTTGTCCAGCTCACTTGCACCTTTGGATTAAGTGCAGTATCATCATAACCGTAAAACGCAGGCCAATCCCCTTGTTGGTGTTAGACTCGTGGCAGCTGACAAAACCTGTTTGCTTAACTGATGTGTAACTCCTGGTTAGCTCAGCTGGAAGAGCGCTCCACTAGAAAGACATAGGTTTCTCGTTCGATACCAGAAACAGGCGGATTGTTTCGGCTTGCTCACCAGTCACCTAGCTGGGTTTGGAGGTATGTATGTTTTTCCTCTGTCTCCCCTGTACTCTTCTCTAGAGATTATTCTCGTCAAAAATTTTATTGTCGCCGATGTACCTTAAGATTGTTTCAAAATACCAAGAAAGTCGTCTCAAATAGTAACCCTATTTCGGCACTATCTACGTTTCAAAATGAATCCTTTACTGCCTGCACTAAAAAAGTGACGAGCGGCATGGAACACAGTCACGTTTTGGTACATAGACCTTGTTACCAACAACATACACGGCGTTTGATGGAGGGACATGAATATAATTTAGACTTTACCAACTACGGAAAGAGAGTAAAATGGAATTACATTCCTTCAATTTTCAATAAATTACCCGATAATTTGATTAGTATATCATCCATGCTAACGGCAAAGAAAGCTTTTAAGAAGTGGTGTCTAGAATGTAAAACCTGATGTCCTTGTTTAGTGTGTTTTTCCTGGGTCATTTCTGTGTTATGCGATGTTGATGTTCAATTATTTTTATTGCGGTATGTTTTACGTATGGTCGTACGGTGTTTAGAATCTGTTAGTACTTCAGTGTTCAGCGATTTTGTTTAATTTGCATGTGGAGAGTTTTTCTTTTACATGGCGCAAACAATGCTGTAGCTTTACAATTCTGTTTAATTACTTATTTATAGTGCTACTCGTAATACTGTATTATATTCCTTTTATTTGTAATTGTTTTGGTCTGCTGATCCCACGGACAAGCAACATTATTTGCTTTTGTGGACCAGGTACTGTGTTCTTGTGTTTTCAGAGGAATAAAATATTATTTTTATTATTATTACTATGGAAGCTTGCTCTAGCACTGAGTGAGCAGGAGAAAATTAATCGTCCCATACTTTGTCTTCTAGACCACTTGCTTCACGAGCAATGTTTTCAATATCTGATGTTACACTAAAACACGGGGTTCTTTAAATGGTAAAAAATGACAGGGCTTAGACGAGCGCTAATCTATTTTAAATAAAGAAACGCCGGCGAAAATGATTATGCTCTTCGCCTTTGCTGTGCTATGCCTGTAAGCTCCAAAACATTGTTCCGAGGCACTTTGCATGTTATAAGCACCGGGTAAAAGACAAACAAACAAACACGGTCGGTTGATAAACTTGTTTGCTGCTAAAAATAACAAATTTTGTTTATCGAATAGTCCTTGCACCGTAGAAACTCAGGAAATGAAGAGACTCGCTCTCACGGCATGTGCAGAAAGAGCACTAAAGCTAATTTCCGTGAAGTTTTCGCTGGCATCTGACATGTTCTGTTGTTGCCTTTGTTCTTGGTTTGTTTTTAGCGCTTTAGTTTGCTCATACTGGTGTAGTGCATGTCTCAGTGAAAATAAACCTACCGAAAAAGCATAAAGCATTCTTTGTTTTCGAAGCTGATATGTACAAACAAAGAAAAATTAGCACACCTAGTAAACAGAGTGACGTTTTTCTTCTTTTTTAAAAACCTCTAAATGCGATTATTGAACGATGTGAACCAGTAGTCATAAACGGACAATGCTTTTGAAAACTAAGACATGCCGCAACTGTTGCTAGGCATGCCGCGAGCATTTTTGAAACATGATATTCGTCAAATAGGTCGTGACGTCAACGTTTTTATTTCCGAACAACACCTCCGGGATGACAGAGCCGTCATACAAACTTTTCAGCACCAACAATTAAAAAAACTGCAGCACAGTTTACTACAAGTGCTGAGCAGTAAAAAACTCGTGTTTATTCATACACTGAGGATTCGACTCCCTCTTGAATGCTGATATAGTACTCCTGTCTGACCTTTACCCCCAGTCGCCTTCTCTAGATGATGTTCACAAGTTCATCACTACGCCTGATACTTAGTGGCGACGAGACGTTTCGGCGGCTCCCCCTTGCGGTTCCTAGCTGTGACGTAATAACCAAGATTATCGATTGCGATCGATAATTTTGATGGCCTGTGTAAAACGCGAGGAGGAAGCTTGTAGTCATTGCATCCTTAAACTAACACCGTCAAAGTTGAGAGTCTGATATTATAGTTATTTATAATAATGAAAGTGGAATTCATCACACTCAAGACGTCATAGAGGCCACTCGTGGAGGCCAACCACAGCTAAAGTGACAGGGTTTTGGAAAAGTATCGTAATTGTCTTCTCTGCGTGCAAGCCGCACACAGACATATACTAATATACAGACCCCTAAAACGGCGCAAGACGAATGGCTGCGCGTGTCTCGTTGCCATGGTAATCGCCATTTTGGTCTCTCGAAATCTTCGAAGCTTATAGAGGGTCGTTCTAAGCAAGGTTCCGTCAAGGTCGCTGTGGAGCGTCATCGTACTGAAAGCGTTCCTCGCCACCCTCTCCTGCCCAAAACTTTACTTGAAACACAGAAACCTACAAACTCTGGCATGTTTTTAGAACACACAGAATAACAGAAATCTTGTCTCGGAACAAAAATACCTTGTTTCGTAAGCGTGTTTTCGAAGTGTCGCTCGTGGGCAGCATCGGGAATTCGCGGCGCTACTTCTAGTCGAACGAATGAAAGCAATTACGACATGGGAGAAGGCAATGCGCATTCGTATTTCGCACGGTGGAGAAAGGTATAACAAATTTTGTAATATTTGCGCCGTTCTTTTTTCTCGCAGTTTTGAGGCCAGTGGTTCACGCCATCATACCTCACATTCACTGCCGGCTTTGGTTTTGAAGGACGAGTGATTCGTTTTGAATATGCATTTCGATCGTCCACTGCAAATATCCTCTTCCTTGCGACGCAGTGACAGTACACGTTGTGAGGTGCTCATGACACAGTAGAAACTAAGTAATTATTTAGTCGCTGCTCCTGGGCAACGCTGGTCATCAAGGGTTAAGTGTCTTTGGTCGTATGTATGCCATCAATTTATCAATCACGCTAATTTCTACGGATTTCTTACGATAGCATTGCTCTTGCGTGTTTCAAGGCAGAAACAAAGTATTTTTCGATGCCGCCAAGCACCGGCGCTGCATGCAGTAGCTGTTGCGAAGATGTGCGCTTGATTAGACGGTATATGGTTAACAAAAACTCGGTAAGGAACACGCCACTCAAAATTTGTGTAACAAAAACCAGGAATAGAGCGGTTAAGGTGAAACTGCCAATTCTATGAAGCAAAATGGTGAGCATATCCCATACAAAAATGGTCTATGGTCGTCTATGGAAAATTCTATGGCAGGCTATCACCCCCTATGGCCCTCTATGGTCGGCCATAGAAATCCATAAAGACAGCTACAGCCAGCTATAGAAAAATCTATGGCCCTGTGTCTAAAGATTGGGAACCATTAAATTTTCTTTACCCGCCTATAGACAATTTTATGGCCACAAGCCTAAAGACTGGGAACCAATAAATTGTCTTTAACCGTCTATAGAAAATTTTATGGCCCTATGTCTAAAGACTGGGAACCAATAAAATTTCTTTAGACGCCTATAGAAAATTACATGGCCCAATGTCTAAAGACAGCGAACCAATAAATGTTCTTTACCCGCCTATAGAAAATTCTTTGGCCCCGAGTTTAAAGACGGGAAACCAATAAATTGTCTTTACCCGTCTATAGAAAAATTTATGGCCCCGAGTCTAAAGACTTATACCCCTGTCAGACGGGCAACTTGAATGTCATTTACGCTAAAGGCCTTTAGGATTTTCAAATGACATTTAAGTTGTGTCGTGTCAGACGGGCAACTCAAATGTCATTTAGGTGATGTCTATCACGAGAGCGGTCTGTTGTTAACCTGGCAAACTAGTGTTCATTTTATTGTTTACTAAGTAAATAAAATGTAATGAATTCTCAGAACATAGAATTCAAACACGGTGATAAAACTAAGTACACGTTCTGACGGAGACAAGGTGTTTTGCGGCAACTATAACACGACGTCACCAATCCCAAGTAATCCGTAGCCGTAGCCGTTCCGCCGCTTGGCTCGTCTGCTTTCGGAAATCCGTGCATCTCGCTTGCCGTTGTTCCCCGCGCTCTTTGCCTTTGACGTTTACGTCTGCGATTGATTCAAGCGAAGACCGTGACCCTGTAGCGATGGAGCCTGCTGACGACAATTATCGTAGTGCGATGGATCCGGAACTGCCGGAACGTCGGATCGCCTTCCTTACGCGCAACTGAGACCGCGAGTATATTAAACAAATATATCGCAAAAGGTGTGCGAGATATACGCGTTATAAGCATTTTTTTCTAAAAGAATTGCTACAAGCCTTGTTTTCAACTGTATTGACATTATTTACAATGTTTTATTTCAATTCGCGGAACTTGCGCTGACCGCTGTTGACGAGACTACACATTTACGAGCCGTAAATGAGTTTGGGAGAACTCAGTTGAGCTCGAATGTCATTTAAGTCAAATGTCATTTGAGTTGCCGTGTGACACTGCCTAAATGACATTTACACTGAATGTCATTTGGGGTAAATGTCATTCGAGGTGCCCGTCTGACAGGGGTATAAGAACCAATAAATTTTCTTTCCACGCCTATAGAAAATCCCTACCGGCGCTTACTGTTTTAGTAAAAACACTCCAGGTTCGAAAATTAAATCAATACTAAATTTCTGTGATGCCGGTGACAAACCATGACCCAAGATATGTTCTCTGCTGTTGCAACGAGTCGTGAAAACTAGTAATATTGTTTGTTTGAAAAATCCATTAAAATACTTGTGCAACAATTAAAATTAATTATTACCCCCAAAAGTGAAAATAAATTACACTGGCGCCGAACACTGCAATCAAGCAATAGCTTTATTGCAATCTTCAGCACCAGTGTACTGCATGTCATCACTGCATTGTCAACGTGATTCATCAAACTTATTAAAAAGATAATTAATACATTTTAGTTAATTAGCCTAATGATCTACATTTGCTTTTTTCAGGGTGTTGAATTAAGAGATGAGGGCTTTTCCAAGAGACAATTCAAATAATGTATTAAGTACGAGTAATATTCGCTCCGCCTCTACGTGTTTTTGCGACAAATAATGGGTCACCGAAAAAGTCGGATTCAAAAATTAGACTGCCATATATACAGCTAGCGCGAACGTAGCATATAAAGAGAGGGGTCTGGTGTCGCGGCGTTGTTGCTGTTGTGTGGGGTAGTGTTCTGCTTGTGTTCTGTGTATTCTGTGTGTTCCGACATGTACGTATTATCTAACACGTATGATCTACCATGTAGCGTTCACAAGACTTGAAGTAAACTTTTTTTTAGAGTTTGCTGGCTAAAGAGAGCCATAGGGTAAGCCATAGAGAAGTCTTTAGACAACCATTAGACAAGCTAAAGAGCGCTATGGCTGGACAGCGATAGGGCCATAGACAAAGCTAAAGAGGCCCATAAAGGCGACCATAAGAAATGCTAAAGACAGCCATAGAAAATTCTTTAGCTAATTGGGCCAAATAGCTAAAGCCGACCATACAAAGAATTTTCTATAGCCGACCATAGGACATTTTTGTATAGGATGTTACTTGGCCACCATATGGGGCTACGTTTCCAGTATCCGGTGACTTTCACCACATCGACGCTTTTGGTCGCGCAAGTTGCCAATAGGAGAGGAAAGGATTTGCTTAGAGCCAGCTTTGAGACGACTAAGGGTTATGTGACGCTTTAGCGCCACCGTTGGACATAATTGATAGTAGTCCATTTTACTTTGTAGTGCATAGTTTCACCATAAATTCGAACACAGCCGACGCTACGAGCTGATGGGACCAATCAGAGAGCGTCAAAAGCGCACATCAGTGCGTTCGTCATGTTTATGTACGTGTTTGATCATCGATGAATGAATCATAAGCAGAGAAGGCCCAGTGACTTGCGCTTTTGAAGCTGCTTCATTGATTGGTCTTTTTACCTTCATGGCGTCGGCTGCGTCTGGGCTTGGCTAGAACGAAGTATAGCTCTCGCCTTGCTTTACTACATGTCTCATGTTCAATATTTCGAATGATAGCGAAGCCAACGGACGTCTGCGGACGTTCTCCATTCGTGTTCGATGCGAAACAGCACCTTCTGCCTGCTCGGTATCTTCGTGATCGGCGATTCCACTGCAACTGCATCGGCCTTGACCGAGAGAGGATGCGACCTGCTAATGCAAAGCGGTGACAGTGTCTGTAGAAGCACCGAGTGTCCCGAGCGCCGCCGAGTTGGTCCATAAACGAATCGGAAATAACGACGATGTGTATGACGCGGTCAATGCGTCGAATTTGCGGTCGACTATGGGTAGTACTTCCAATGAACCGCTGCTGGCGGCAACGCGAATTTCTCCATGCTCTAAAACGTGTCTGTGAAGTTGAACATATTGGTTGTCGAGGTGGAGAATCTTTAGTCAACGTGCATTCTATGCCGCCTCATAGCGTTGCTTCGGGTGACGTCGACACAACCTGCACCAGTGCAATCCCGGCTGTGAACAAGTTAGTTCCAGCAGATAACAATTATCACTAAACCGTTTACGATATTCATTAGCCAATTAAAACAGCGCAAACGACGAAGCGGATCAAGGAAGACACAGACAAAAGCATTCTCTCTGTGTCTCCTTCATCCTGGATTGATAGTCCTCTGCGTTGTTTTAATTCTCAAGTATGTACCAACTAGCTCGAAAGGCTTCAACTTTAGTTAAACAATTCAATTTATCGTACGTTAAACACGCTTTATAAGTATCATCGACTGGATATTTTTGTTCTCGACAAAAAATAATATTGGTCCAAATTCGTTCCATGAACATTTTAGCTGGTCGAACGATTTTAAGTGGTAATTTTGTCTAATCTGTGACTGAAAAACAATAAATCACATGTTACGAACGCCATCGAAGAATGTTTTTCCGAGGCTTGGCAAATCGCCTCTGCTTGTTGTCCTGCACCGGGTTTCAAAAAATTTGAAGAGCGCCTATGAAAAAAAGCGTTATCACCGAGTGTGTAGAGAGAAACAGCATAGACCCATGACATCAGAAATTCGGTATATATATTGGATGGAGCCAAAAACCTGCAACATCGGGTTACATACAGTCATGTCCACTCGAAGTCGATCACATCTCGAGGTTCGACAGGTTTTGGTATGTGAAAGGTCTTACAGTGGTCGGTGAATCATAGTACTAGCTATGATATTTGGATTACAATGTTCCAGTTGTTTTCACTGAGACAGGTTCACGCTTTGTTTTGACTCTTCAAAGACGTTTGACCCCGTTAGTCGTTACTTGTTACACAAGCTTGCCTCGCACGGCATACCAGCCCACATATGTGCGACTGGCTGATCTGGGTATCTGACTGCTAGTCGCAATTCGGTCTCGCATTTTGTGGCGTTTACTTTGAAGGATTTACTTCAAAATCCGGAGTGCCTCGGGGCTCAATCCCGTGATTGGCTACAGTCACTTGGCTGAAAACCAATATTGTTCCTTTCTCTGACCGATGCACAGAGTCTCTCTGTTCGCGGATGACATTAAGATTTTTCGGCCTGAATTCGGTATGTGATCGTTACCACCTTTCAAGCCGAAAAGAGACGTGTGTTGAGATAAGCCGTGCCCGATAAATTGCTTATCTGCAAGCCAAAGGGCTTGGGAGACATTACCGTCAGTGCGCAGGCGCTTTGGTAAAGTTACTTTGTGATCAGAGTGAGGTTGCTACGTACGACATTGAAAACAACAAGGTGTCCCTGCGGTTTTGTCGGCAGTTGTAGTTGTCGTGTACACAAGGATTGCCGGTTGAACAAAACGATTAGCTGAGTTAGCAGACGCTGTCCGTCCTGTTTGACTTTCTCTTCAACTGTAAAAAAAAAATTCACCCCTTCTGCTCCATTCTGCAGGTCCAGATTGATCCGGCTGAAAATATATTGCGTTTTCTAAAGGCGCGCAGTCCCCTTTCTTTTCAAAATGTGGGAGGCGTCTTTATTCCCATGTTTTTTTGTTGTGGGCTTTGAAATCTGCATTGACAGCTATCTTTCTTTTTAGTAACCATGTTTTTGTCACTGTGAGGCAACATTAAGAACTGATGGGCGTGAATTAATGACTCTGTCGTACCCATTTGTATCATCTTTCTGTCCTATTGTACCTCTATTAAATATTTAGTTCTATCACGGCTGGAAATCGCCACTATCATTTTTGGAGTTCCTCGACCGTACATCACGAATCAGTTATATTAAAAAAAATGTAAAAAAAAACGTGAATATTTAAAAGAGTTTATGGAGAGTTTCATCGGAAGATATTTCAACCATTGTAACGTCTCATTGGCTGCACGATCTTTGTTGACTAGGTTTGCTGTACGGATAATATTGAGACACTTTTTTTATGCATAATGTTGTTCGTGAAATAATTTTGTTTATTACAGGTCGATAGGTGCCGCACTTTATGCACTCATGCTCGTATCGCCGGAGCTTTTTAACCTTTTTATTAGGCTTGGAAAGTGATCGATTATCCTACCGATTTATCGATTGTTGCTTTAATCTGGAATTAATTGTTTTAACCGGTTACTGGGCAATTTTCAAGAACCAAATGAAGGGAACATTGAATACTTTCAGCACTTAGACATGTACGAGAACACTCGCATGAAGGCAAACTTTTGGCCATACGTTTAAGGTTAATGGAAAACGAATTTGTTTATCGCTCCGTTTATCATATTCCGCACGAAGCGAAAAAAATTAGTATTGAGTTTTCAAAAATATAAGCAGGAAAAATGAACACGGTCCGATTCAGTCGATTAATTAAATATTGCGAATGGACAATCGGGTGCAACCATTTTGACCCATTCCCAACGCTGCTTTAGAGCGCAGCTGTTAGGCGCCCGTCGCGTCGCCGTCGGCGTCAGCGTCGGCTTAACCGCGCGGTGCATTATACGTCACGTGACGTCACTGATGACGTCATCGGCATCCGAATCGTCATCGTCATCACACTGATGATGTCATCAGTGACGTCACTGATGACGTCACCGGCATCCGCATCGTCATCGTCATCATAACTGATGACGTCATTAGGAACGTCGATGATGACGTCACCGGCATCCACATCGTCATCGTCATCGTCACTGATGACGTCATCGCGCATCCGCTCACGTTGCCCCCAAGGTCACGTGACCCGGCCCCACGAGGTCATGTGACCCCGAGGTCACATTCTCCCCCCCAGTACCCTTCCTACTCCTCCTCAAGAGCTGCGCTCTAATTCGCCGTTACAGGGAGTTGTAAACGGCTTCAATTTTTTTAATCCTAAATGCATGTTCTTATGCCCCAGTTAACAAGACTTGAAATTGATTATAAAAATGTACAACAGGATAATTGTGAAATGTTTACGTGTTTTTGTGATTATAATTTAGATATGCTTAAGTGGATATTATCTTTCTCACTAATGCCAATGCGTGCATTGTATCTGTTTGAGTTTTTGCAGAAAAAAAACAACTTGCAGCTGACCTAGCCTAGGTCACCTGCTGTGTTTTTCTCTAATTTTCTTAACATTTTTTCCTAACGTTTTCTAAATCAAAGAACTAATGAAGGCTTCATAAGTTCTGTGATTTTGTATATCGCAAATTTTCAGGAGGTTTTCCTGTGTCCGTTAAAAGGCTGGAAAGATGTGCATGCAATACAAATTGCGCTGAGCTTTCGTTTGATGAGTATTTTACTGTAACGTTTTAGCTGTGATCTTTCTTCATTACGGACATGGACGTCAGAATACCATTTAAACTTATGCGAGGGACGTCTAAATAGCCACCAAATAGATCGGAGCCCAAATGCCTGTCAAGAATAGACCAAATATAGCAAAAAGTAAACTTTTTATAGTATATCCGAGAGGCGCACCACAGCATGGGAATAAATCTTAAACTCGCTGCTGCACTCAACCGCAACCTTTCCCGGTACCCTATATGCCCCAGCCCACTCCCTCGCAACCTTTTTCTCCGATGTCAGTAAACGATTGGTTAGAAAGAGCTCGTACCCTTTTTATTTTATTTTTTTATTAAAGAGCATATTCAATGAATCAAAAATTACCAATGCTTCAATCCGATGAGTCGCACAATTTTGTTCTGTCTGTGTAGCCGCGGGTACATCACACATTTTTCGGTGTTTGCTCAAATAGGGTGCGCTCTCGTGTC
This sequence comes from Ixodes ricinus, assembly GCA_037355805.1. Classification (NCBI taxonomy): domain Eukaryota; kingdom Metazoa; phylum Arthropoda; class Arachnida; order Ixodida; family Ixodidae; genus Ixodes; species Ixodes ricinus. The sequence goes on along the minus strand of JAZHYW010010887.1, from coordinate 33,582 downwards.
GCGCGCTCAACTGCATGGTTGCGCGCTCTCGTGTCGCGCGCTCAGCTGGTCGTGCGCGCTCGTGTCGCGCGCTCAACTGGTCATGCGCTCTCGTGTCGTGCGCTCTAATGTCAAGCGCGCTACTGTCTCAGCGCCCTCGCGTCGCGCGCTCTCAACGTCGGCGCTCTGAGTGTCGCGCGCTCTACAGCGCGCTCTCCCCGCCCATCACTATTGGACTGGCTTAGCTGCTCAGGCGAACAGTCTAACAAGCGTAGAGTCTCCTTCGCGTCATCCGGTGCGTGGAGTCTAGTGGCTCTAAACTCGTCAAACATAAAGTTGGGGCCAAAGTTGACGGAGCGCACCGATTGGCCTCTCACGACGATGACTTCGCGGTTTTATCGCCGACGTCCAATCGGCACGCTCCGCGAACTTTCGGCCTCAACTTTGTGTTTGACGAGTTTAGGGCGCTAGAAGTCTTACGCCACTTGGTAGTAGTGAGCAGACGGGCGGCAGCCCAGCATAGTCTGCTGTATTTCACCACCATCTATCGTTCTCTTCAATGCCGTGAGACGCGTACACGAGCACAGCGTCGGCGTCCGTTTTCGCCTCCGTCCGTCCGCTTTTCATCCGCCGTCTAAAAACTTCTGCAACGCTCAGAAGACGCGAAAATGAAAGCGGCGTTCTAGCGTTTCATCATTCACGAGTCACGGTTCAACACAAGCGGCTGTCAGCGTCTATCCATGTACGTAATTAGCGACAGAGAGAAATCAACAAATCAACAAAATAAATATGCGGTCTTTCTAGCTTTACCGTTCTCGTTATTTGTTTTCATATGGCACCCGCGAGCAACGTGGGTGAGCGTCAGGAAGCACAATTAAAACGCAACGTAAATATATTCGATTTGGTGATGCCAGGTACTGCAAAAACTTAAAAATTTGCCTTTTCGAGGCGGTATGACGTGAACATACCCAGAACAAACTTGATGCGAGCCAAACCACCGATTGGTTTCAACCAAATGATCTGGCAAATTCTTACCTGTTTGGGTATCTTTCGGTATTGAAACCATTCTCGCAATCACGACGATTGCGCAATCACGACGATTGCACAATGCACGAGCAGCAGGGCACTGCTTTACGGGAACCAATATCCTTATTCAGCATCAACACGCGCAAAGGAAGAAATCAAGCCAGGGCGATCGAAGCAGTTGACCAAAGACCTTAGGCTAAGCCCAGTCTCGCTACGAGAACAAGCATCTGTCCAGCGAATTCTGAAGGCGCGTACTTACGGCAGTTGCTTGTTGCAAACTACGTCGTTTGAAGAGTTTTTCATCGAAACACCTCTGTAAACTCAAAACCACTCCCAGTCATAAAAATCGACGAGCTCAACCGAGCTTCGCTCGTTGTTCACTCCTCAGACGCCGGTCCATGCTTGTTTACGTTTCATACAAGAAGCGGAAAAAACAATCCGAAAATACACTTGAAAACTATTATGACTCTATCTGGGATATTTGCTTCTCAAACATATGAAAAATTCGATTAAGATATCGTTACGGCATGGAGATACAAATTTACAACCAACCTTTCACACGTGAATCATCTCTCCAGCCAATGAGAGGTGTAAGCGCCTTGTAAGCACGGCGCGGGGCTTAGCGGACTGCGATCTCCACTTTCTGCACCTACATAGCTACTAACAGCGTAGATATTGCGGTAAAAAAAATTGTTTTTGTGGAAAAAGTATTTAAAAAAAACTAACCCATATATGCCATTTAAAAAAAGTTATTTTTTCTCTCGCAGTGTTTCTTTAAACGACGGGTGGGAATGAGGGTCTTAGGCAACATGTAATTGTTGCTCCTCAGCCAATGAAATTGCGCCATAAGGCGACAAGAGCGCAGCATAACGAATCACGCATCAGAAAACGTGAACATTAAAAGCCACGCTCTGCCTTTCTCAGGTGTGCAGTGACTATAGTCGCTCTAGTAGGAGCCACGTAATCGCCTATTCAAATTTACCCAGCGCGAATTTATCAAATAAAGATATTCTAAGGAAAATTGTACACGCATCAATTCTTGGGTACCTACAAGAAACATAGTATGATCTTTATTTTTTTATTTAAAGGCTTCTTTTTTCTTGTTGACGTTTTCGCGCAATTTATATTGAGTTCCCTTCTAAGGCCCTAATCTACACGGCGGGATCAAGCTACACTGCCGCCCCCTGGGATTGACCCTCTCCGCACCTCCGACCAATTGCAGCAGGCGGCAACGTCCCGGTACCTCGGTCAATTTTGGTCCCGCTGTATAGATTAGGGCCCCATGGCTAATAATAATATCTAAAGTCTAAAAGCATAATATATTGCTTAAAACAAAGTCCCTCCAAAATTTCTCTTTACGGGTCAATATTCAGTCGCTGTAAACAGTTACCACTTGGTTTATATACCTTTCCAATAGCGTAGTGAACTCGAAAAGCAGAAGACAAATGCATATTCAACAAAAAATATCAAAACTGCTTTTTTTGTTTCGCTGTCCCCTCGGAGAACGCGAGTCTATAAGATAGGTGTGAAAAGTGAATAATAGGTTGTATTTAAGGACAGTTAAAAAATTACCTGCTTTTACTGGATACAGCGTGCGCATTTGTGAGTTTACACTGTTTGTTTTCGATCAGATGACGTGTCTTTTGTTTTAAAAGCTTTACATGTTTGTCTTGAAAATGCCTCGAAAGCTAGACTGGTGAGGTTATTGAAGGTGAGTTATACAACCAAGAAGACGTTATACAGGAGAATAATCACCAGAGTAAGTCGATTAATTTAACATGATTTGTTAATTACCTCTTTAGACACAGAGGATAAAAATGTGGTTCCAATTAAAAGCTCGCTTAGCGGCTTCGAAAAGCACATAATAAGCGTGTGAAGTACGATGATGCGCTGAAGTCCTCACTTGCTTAACTGGTGCTAGGACGATGGTGTGGACACACGACCGCCTGGCTTTTCCGTATTTTATCCATTTGCGCTTTCGCATCGCGAGCATTGCGCCCGTTGGCAGAGTCGCAACTTTTGCGCACTTGCGCGTTTCCCGCTCGCAGTAGAATTGTTTGTTTAAACATATTTATTGTGTATTTTTATAACCCTTAAGCAAGTTTGTTATTTGAAATGTATGTGTATTTTTAATTAAAGGTTAATTAACAGATATTGGATAGGTCTCTGAATTATCGTGAAAAATATGCCCCATGTAATATATCTCCATGAGCCTATGAGTGGCCGGCACCCACCGGGAGTCGTGAAGGTTTCGCAGCTTTTTTTCTAACACATATGTAAATCTTAAAGTCATCCAATGTATATTTATGGATTCTCGGCAGAAGAAAAAAAGTAGGGACAAAGTATGTGTTTTGTTCAACTTGCATGTTGAGGTGATAAGATTGCGCGGACGTCATTGTTCCTGCTATTCAACTCACAGAGCAGAGTGTAACCTGCTTCAAGGACGTTTGAATAGGGCAGGACGCGGCATCAGGTCATGCCCAGCGACGCCGGAAAAATAACTCAATCCCAGACTTTCTTAACGCACCGACGCGCTTTCATCCAAGCTCCCATCGTCTGCTCGCCGCTCGGTCGGGTATACACTCTAAAAAAAAGGGAGGAGAGATGGAGGAAAAAGCGATGTTCCTCCCTGTTGCCTACGGAAGGGAGGAAATCGCACCCGTTCCTCCATTTCACCGATTTAGATGCAGCGCAACCTGGTGGCGCTTGAAAAAGGGACGAAAATTCCTCCCCCATGTTCGCGCCGGCAGCGGCCGTCGAACTGCCGCTAACATGTTCAATGGCGGTGACGGCAACTTGAGCGCTTGGTTATCGTCACCTAAAGCAATCCCACTACTGCCCATGCGCGGTGCTAGGAGAGAAAAAGCGGAGCTGCGGGTGCTAGCGGAGGTGCACTAGTTAAACAAAAACAAAAACAAAAAAAAGCGAGGCGCGTAGCACGGCGTGTGTCTCGCGAGAATCACGCCGTATCTGCCCGCTTCGAGATCGCGCTTATTCACTGTGGATGAAACCTTGCAGCTGCGATAAGTACAGGTGGCGTCTTATCACTGGCATGGCAAGTACGACCGCTTTCGTCGCGTTACTTGCTACATGACAAGTAGACATAGTGACCCTGGAGCGTATATAACTCTTTCTAAATTTAGATCATTACCAACGCGCTCACTAACAAGTAGACACGAAACTATGTCTATCTATCCTTAACCAGCTCGCCTGCCTATTTGCTTTAAATTTAGTAAAAAGTAAGGCACGCAAAAAATAGTCGTCATAATCGGGGAATTTCTTCTTTTTTTTTTCACTTCATCACGTAGTTGCTAAGATCACCGCTCTATCTCGAGTCGACACGTCTATACGTTCCTAGCCCCGTCACCTCCGCTAGAAACATATACTCTTGAAATAAAGCGTACGTACCATACAGCGAAAGGTAATCCGTGCGGCGTTTATTTCAGTTCTGTATAAAACAGAACAGCATATCCAGTCGATAGGAACAAGCACTGCGTTGCGGCGAGCGACTGCGTCCGACACACGCTGTAGTCCGTCAACATCGGGATCACAACCGGCTTGCAAAAACACGCGGTTTTTTTTTTTTGTTTCTTTCAAAAACCATAGCAGAAGAACAAGAGCTGACACTGAAATGACGATTCGGCGAAGGAACGAAGCAACGGATCCGGGAAACAAGGTCAACTATTCGTTCGGGAAGAGTCCACTAGGAAGAAAGGGTAGTACAGACGTTCCATTCTGGTTGCTGGGCGAAGGGGGAGGGAGGCCGGATCCGCGGTCTTGAAGGAACGGATGATTCACCACAGCGGACGGTTCACTGCCGCTTTTTTAGTTTGTGTGGCATCTCCTGCTACTGTGTGCTACATTTCTAAAAACGCACTAGCAAAAAAAAAAAAATTAAAGTGAACGAGTAGTTCCGTCGCACTTTTATTTTCTTTTATGCGGCCAACTTAGTCCCTTATCACGCGGTTTCTCTCGTGTCGCGAAACGAGCGCGGGCCGGCTGTAGTACACGACCAAGCCGACCCGGCATCAACAACGTGGATCTCAAGTCTACTCGTCGCAAATGTACTGGACGTACTTTTAAAAGAAGCAAGGATGAACATAAGCTTACACGATAATAAATTAATGTTCTATTTAAATAGCGATATGAATAGAAGTTTACTAACAATCGCTGTACACTTTTATTTTAGCTTTAGTGTCCAAAATAGTTGCATTGCGTTAGCTCTCGTAACGCTATATTCTGCAACGGGTCGCAAACGTTCTCTAAAACATGAAAACACGGCTCCGCTACGGTATATATAGCGGAGGCCATACCCATAACGGATTGCTTATAGAGTTGCGGAAGTGACTGGACGATCTACTTAATCTTTCAACACGGGCTGTTTAACTTTCTGACTTCGGCAACGTTATGTTTTTTCAAGCGGTTGCATTATATCACCAAAGACAGTTTCTATTTTAGTTGTCTGCTTTGGTACCAACGTCATGGTCCGTGGGTCCTTATAGCTCCCGGCACTTACTTTTATAGGAAAAACGATCCAGGTTAGAAAATTAAAACAATATTAAATTTCTCTAATACGGGTGACAAAGAATGACCCAAGATATGTCCTCTGCTGTTGCAACGAGTCTTGTTAAAACCAGTAATATTTTTGTTTGAAAACTTCATTGAAATACTTGTGCAACATTTAAAATTAATTATTCTCCCACCAAAACTTAAAATAGATTACACTGGCACTGAGCACTCCAATCAAAAAAATAGCTTGGTGGCAAATTTTAGCACCATTGTACTGCATTTCAACACTGCATTGCCAACATGATTCTTCGAACTTATTAAAAAAGATAATCATTTAATTTTAGTTAATTAGCCTAATGATCTACATTTGATTTGATCAAGGTGTTGCATTAAGAGATGGGGGCTATTCCAAGAGACAATTGAAATGATGTATAAAGTACGAGTAATATTTGCTCCGTCTCTCCGTGTTTATGCGACAAAATGGCAGTCACCGACCAAGTCGGATTCAAAAATAAAACTGCCATAATAGAGAGAGTGCGAACTTAGCTTACGTGGAGAGGGGTGGAGGTTCGGTGTCGCTGCGTTGTTGCTGTTGTGGGGTGTTCTGGTTGTGTTTCGTGTATTCATGTGTGTTCAGTGTTGTATGTGTGTTTACCATGTATACCATTCAAGAGTGGGGGACATTGGAAAACAAATCGGCTCTTCAGTAACATTTTTTTTCTGCTTTGAGCACCATCTGGTGGAAGCTATATGAATTACACGAGGGAGAAAGTTTCCTTCCTTGGGCGAAGAAAGGTGGCGATTTTCCGTCCTTTTAGGGGAGGAACGTTTTCTCCACGAGCAAAAATAGGTGGCAATTTTCCTCCCTTGTTAGGGGAGGAAATTTGCTCCTGTTTTGTAGGAGGAAATTTCCTCCCTTTGTAGAGCAATATATGATACACGCGAGTTCCTCCTTTAAAGGAGGAAGTACTACTCCCTTTTTTCTTAGAGTGTACGTTAGGCTTAGGTTACGTTCTGCTCCGTGCCTGCGGCCTGCTTTGTTCGCCCACCATCGCGGCTGACTTTCGATACGATAGGCGCACCAAAAAAGTTCTGAAGCGAACCTGCATTCTCATCACGACGGACTGAAACCAAACCCCGCTGAAAGCAGGGCTTGTACCATCTTTCTCGACCTGGGGCCATTCTCAGCGTTCGTGCGTAAGACTCCCGATACGCTCGCTTTCCAAAGCCACGCGGGCTATGGCGACTGGCTGCAGACGACGCTATCAGCAAGTTGCCAGTAGCCTCCGCCACACGCTGACTTCCTACATGACAGGCTAAGTGTTGGTAGTGCAACCCACTTATAACAATAATGAGAAAACCCAAAATTTCAATCGTTATAACCGATTATCGTTGTATCTGGACTAGAAACTGATTATTTCCAATCTAGAAACTCTAGAAACTGATCGTTATAAGCGGTACATCGTTATATGTGGTATCGTTATAAGGGGATTGCGCTGTATTTAAAGCTCGCCTGTTAGGCACCGATTCAGTGAACGCCGGCTTGTTAATATTGGGCAAACAACCGCGTTTTTACGACCACGGCCCCTCGACCCACTCCGTCGCGACAGAGCGGATCGAGGGGCCGTGTCATGACAATGATTAGGCAACTAGGTTGTTTGCCCCTGTTTATATGTCAGCGTCCGTTCATTGAGTTTCTTGATTCTAATGAAAATGACCAAAGACTGTGGTAAAAAAGTGAACTTAGTAAAAGAAAAAAGACACAGAAAAAAAAGACAGGAAAATGATCGTCTCTTCGGCCGAGTGACTGGCGGGACATTTTGCGGCCACGCCTACACTCTAAGAAATGCCTGCGCGTCTACTTGCCGCAAAACACTCAAAGAACCAATCTCAGCAATCTACGAAATCAGCTCAGCGAATGATGAGGCGGTACATCCGTTTAGACCTAAAAATAAAGTCTGCGCTGTGGCATTACGCAATGCAAAGCGTCATGCTTGCATTGCGTAATGCCACAGCGCAGACTTCATTTTGAAGTCTAAACGGATGTTCCGCCTCATCATTCGCTGAGCTGATTTCGTAGATTGCTGAGATTGGCCTTGAGTGTCTTGCGGGTAGTGACGCGCAGGCATTTCTTAGAGTGTACTTCAGGTATACTTTGCTCCATATAGGGAGGATAAGGACGCGGCTTCCTACACATTATAACCTTCTCGGTACACTCTTAGATTGGTCCCAGATGGTAAGGTCGAATTGCCGGATAAACTACCTAACTTAATCGCAGGGCAGTAGACGGCACACTTAAGTGCTGCAACAGCATGCGGCCGGAACTGGTGTCCTCACTGAGTGCCATGCCAGTCCCAGCCGAAACCTGCCGCCGCACTCATAACCACTCTGTGCACAACGCCGGCTTTCGGTTGGTGACGTATGAAATTCGTCACCAAGACTTTGCCATTTAGGATGTGCTTGAGTAACAGCACGTGCTCCGCTTGTGCAGTGGAGTATCGCAACGGTATCGACTTCTTGACTTCATGTGTTGCGGGTGAAGCAACCATCACTCTTGTAGGAGACGCGACGGTCGCGACGATGTGAGGCGGCTGTTCACCGCGCATGCGCCGGTGACGTCTTACATGCACCCACGTGCGTCTCCGAAGCCCCTGCGAAGCGAACGCGCGCGCCGCGTCATGAGTTCTCGCGTTCGCCAACTCGTATACACGTGTCTAAGGGGAACACATACACTGCCCGAAAATGTAAGCTTCCCGCTTGTTAGACTGCAGTATAAGATCTACATTTGCGAATGCATAACGAAAAATATGGCGCGCCCAAAAACACGGCTTTCCACCACGCGGCTTTCCTCGCAATCGTTCTGTAAAATATTGCGCATGAGGCCCTTACTTTACAAATGAGAAGTTCGTGGCGAAATGAAAAGAAAGGCGCTACTCTGGTTCAACCAAAGGTGTAGCCAGGAAGACATCGCCATGGTCGTCACGAATGTAGCTCAGGTATCTCGCGTACATTTCTATTTATCTCATTCTTCTTATAGTGCGCTGATGATTTTGAACGTGGTTTCACGCTAGTCGTTATACACGCCTCAAAATAAAGTTGAATCAAAGTTTCCTGTCATTCAGAAAAAAAAGAAAAGAAATAAAAGATGCTAAAAGATGCTGAGAAAGAAGAACTTAAAGGTACACAACCACGTTCTGAACTTTTGTGCTTGGGAACCTTCGGAAGTCTCGCTTTTTCCTCCTCTTCATCGTAACATTGTTGCTATTGCATTTTCCAAAGAAGACTTTTTGTTTCGGAATGCTTCGCACGAGTCAAGGGCATTCATGCGCTCGTGTTAAAGGTAATCACAGAGGAAAATTTAGGGACGCTTTATATCATGGCGTTAAAAGAAACGCCTTAATATTTGCAATTCGAAACCCGAGAGACTCGAAATATCAGACTGAACAGTTTTGTCCAGGCCATTGTTTTGGGATTCCAGAAGAGCCATCAGTGGAAATTGAAAATTGCGGGAATGCCGCAACGCCGTGAGGTGAGAATCGCACTTGACGGGCGCTCTCCCGACGCATGACGAGCACTCCGCATTCCCGTTTAACGACTGCTATGGTTGTCCGTGCGTGCCAGCGGAATGCGGTTGCACTGCTCGCTGCTTATTTGAACGCAGCTCAAACGCCATTTGGCTGCCGCTGGTGTTGGGGTACCACACCTCAATAACCGTTAAAGTCACGGGAGCTCTTTTTGCGCAAATAGCGTTAGTGCCAGGCGTAATGGTTAGTCACGACAGGGTAGTTTTCATGGTCCGCCGACGACCATAGTAAACGAACAGGCTTGCCGTCACAAAAAGGACTGGTTTTATAAAAAAATAAAAGTACGACAATTGCTGCCATAGGGCGGCATTTGTGGCTTGGGCTCGCCTGCGGTGGAAACACAATGTGCCCGGGGGCATATGGTGGGGATAGAAAGTAAATATCTTGTTTGCTGACTCCTGGATTTCATCGAAGAAGGATGGAATGTCTTTGGCCCTGTGGGTAACAAAATATATAAATTATTAAAACACTGCCTGCGATGTAGGCATGCAAAGTTCTACAAAACGTTAAATTTTGATTCGAACATATTTTTTTTTGTTTTTCTTTAAATCAGGGGTGAGAGCAAGACAATGTTTGTTTTTACCTTGTATCTATTAGGCTCGGCGGTCATTAGATGAAGGTATAAATGTCACGGTAAGTTCACGAAATAACTAAAATCTTTTTTAATTATCTGTCTTGGGTCATGTCGGAATTGTAGTATTAACGGCAGTGAACATTGCCGTCAATGTTAAACGTTAAATAACTTGATAAAAGGAAAGGGTGTTTAAGATACTATACAATCAATTATTGCGTTTTTTTCGTCCGATTTTATAATCAATTGGAAAAGAGAGCGTCAAGCTTTGCCCAAAATGAGGCTTCGAAGAGTGACGTTATCGTTTAGGTCACGCATCACTTGGGTCGTCGGCCACCCATCAAGGTCGCACTGCCGAGATAGTGACGACATGATTGAAACGACGATAGTGACGACATGATTTAAACGACGAAGTCACTCTTCCAAGCATAATTCTGGGTAGGGCTCTCAATGTTCTTTTTGCAGGGCAGTTTTTTTTCGCCGTAAAAGCGTGAATATTGATGAATGAATATATAGAGATCTACTACATTTTGGCAAATTAGTTCAAGTGTCTTGACCTCTAAAACCAATATTTAAGAAATTAATTAAAATATATTAGCCAATTAGGCAACTCACCCAGAGGATCATCTCGTAATCTAATGTCTAGCGAGCCTGACAAATGCATAGTAAAGACAAAACTGGTCTAGCTCTCACCTCTTAATTTAAAAAAAATATGTTCAAATCTAAATTAAACATCTAGGAATAAGGCAGCATGGGATGCTGTATTTAAAGAGCAATCATTTCGATTTGTTTAGAAGAGATTAAAGAGTATTTTCATGATGTAAATAGAAACACGTTTTTAATTAATATCCATGAACCACGTACTTCGCTATAGAGTACGGAGAACATTGACATGCGGTAACTGTGATCGGCATACACCTCAAGGCTGCTTCAGTTGTGCGATACTGCTTTCGATTTTGCAGTTGCGGGGCTCCTCGTGCGGTAAAAGGGCGTGGTGGAAGCTACGGTGCCTGATGTCGCATTTGCAAATTCTCGAGGGAAACCGTACCATCGGAATCGGGCTTTAGCCGGCGCAGAGGTAGAGAGAGCATTTCATCATGAATCGGGTTGATTCTCGACTCTCTACTTTGTGGAGATAAGTATGCTTTGGTATAATTCGGAGTACGTGCATCTCTATCTTAGCATGGTAACCAAATCGCTGGTGCTTGGTCCTCGACCTGCCATGACATATACACGGGAGGACGAATGAACACATTTTGTGGCGTAAGGCCGCTGCTCCTTTATTCAGCATTTCATGCTTTTACTTACTTCCTGCAAATATGCTTATCTGGTTTCACATCTGAGAGTGACGATTGCCAAGAATCATAATGCTAGGCTCCTTCAGGTATTTTATTTGGTTACGTTTACGAAAACAAAAAGGAGAGCAACGACAGAGACACCCGTGCAACCGCGCTTCATTTGTTACGTGACATAAAACTTAGAAGCACGTGAATCGCACAATGTGGGATTCACGTGCTTTTGGACCCAGCCGTCAGAGATTAAGACCATGATCGAGCAGATTTATGACTATTGAGTGTTTCTTCGTGGCCACCGAGGCTACCGGGTTGTTGGGATATTTATACAGCGTGTAGTTGGTCAGCCATTTTAAAGTTGCGACGAATCACTCGCTGTAGATGAGCAATTTAGCCAGTGCGGTACAACCGCTAGCTTGGGGTCTTTAACGTGCACCACGCAGTAGTGATACACGACCGCACGCCGGTACGATGCTCATCCAGATCGAAACGGGCAGGGTGGGGCTTGAACCCAGGATCCCTGAGTTCTGCAGCGCGAGCTTTCGCTCCACGCGCGTCGAGCTGGGTGTGCGCTTTAGCCCACTCGGCCACCGATCCCCCCGAGGCTACCGGTGCGGGAATCGCGAATGAGTCCTTTCGCAGCTGTTCATTGGATTCTCCGCTGCGCGTGGGGTCGCAGCTTTGTCGGCTATTCTGTCTTTGCAGTTATCTCAGTTGCCATATTCGTTGCCAAGGCTTATGATTGAACCATATATTAAGAGCGCAGTTAGCTGACGTGTCTCACTAAATGTCAGTGTGTTTATACTGCATTTATTATTATGTCTTTCCTCATTGCTTTTTAAGGGCCAGCATCAATAAACATACATGTGAACAAGGCCTTGGTAAATTATCTGTTGGAAAGAGCAATCTGCAAATAAAACTTAAGGCCGGCGAAAATTGTTTTAGGGGCTTAGTGGCTAGCCATGTCCGTATGTCCGTCCAGTGTCCGAGCGTCCGGCGTCCGGTGCTCGTGCTCCTGCTCGTGAGCTCACGCGCTCATGTGCTCACGAGCACGTGCTCACGTGCTCGCATAGGGGAAAAAAGATGAAAAAAAGAGGAAACAAAAGATGAAAAAAAAAGATGAATAAAGAAGAGATGAAAAAAATCTGTTTGCGCAGTCGACAGGATTCGAACCTGTACGGGGAGACCCGAATGGATTTTCAATCCATCGCCTTAAAGGGACACTCAAGTGGTTTTTGAGTTCGTGTTTTGATGATGACAGCTCAATTTAGACGCCCTAAGTATCCCTAAAAACCAAAAAGTAGAGTCATACGGTGATTATTTCTTTAATAAAAATGTAATTGAAGGCCGCCAAACCTCGGATCCATCCGAAAACGAAACCACTCTCATTGGTCCTCGCACGCTTATCAAGAGGATCTCGGGCCAATGGCGTTGGACGACGTTCCGTCGCGCAGTGATCCCGTGGTAGCCGCATCGGCCGAACCTCTTTGTCATTCGAGCTTCGATCATGGCGGAGTTCTCTACGCTCGAGGACCTGACGCCGTTAGAGGTTGAAATTCTTCGGCGGACAGCCGACCTGGGGATGATTTCCTATGACGCCACTCCGACGTGCGATGTGGACGATAGCAGCGCTTCGGAGTCATGTTCGGGTTCCGAGGACGACGAAACGCAGACCTTTTCGTGCGTTTTGCGGTTTGGGCAAGTCGTAACCAAACCAACGTTTGACATCGCAGCGTTACCTCTGTTACGTGATGTCAAGCGATGTCGCCACGTTGACTTTCGCCTCGGGAGGACGGAGGGAAGGCTGGTTCAGACATGTGCAACGAGCGCGTATTTAAGACTGCGTCCGTTGCAACCGGAGCGACCGGAACGACCGCTACAACAAGCGCAGCGGGTGGTCAGCACGGCGACCGTCAGCAGTTTCAGCGGCCCCTCTAAAAAGGGGACGCACTGCTACTCAATGCCGTAACAGAATATATACAGACAGTTTTCTATAGCCAAAAGCTTTATTATTATTTTTTCTTGATAGGCTTGCAGGCTACGATGGATGAAAAAAAGAAAATAAAAAGATGCAGTACGCCGTCTTGGGCGATCACGACTCTAATACACGACATTACAATAGTACAAATATCGCCACACACCTTTTCTACGATTATAAAAGACAATGTAATCTTAGCAGCGATATAGCAATGTAGAAATATGATTTCGTGATCAGGGGGTTATGTTCCGCTTTTTGGACTCCCAGGAGACTAGGAGAGGGAAGTGACGTCAACAACGCAGCAAATGCAGATTGGATGTTGATTTTGTTTTCTTCATCAACATCCAATCTGCGTTTGCTCTAGTCGTTGACGTCACTTCCCTCTTCCAAGTCTCCTGGGAGTCCAAAAAGCGCAACATAGCACCCCAGATAGACGTTGCGAGCGTTCAGGGTTGCTAACACTAATCACTTTTCTCCGGTGATGAAAATGCGTGAAAATTCGTATCCTTTATACGGTACGCGCCAGTAATACCTTGAACTTGAGCACACGCATGAAATGCGCAAAATAAGAAATCCGGGCGATGTTCGAGGACACAAATGCTTAGAAAGCACCACTGTAGTCGAAGTAAATAAACACGACGGCACGGGCGTTTCTGCTGTCTTGAGAGTGCCGCCACGACATCGCCGCACGAGTAGGTGGATCTTCCCTTCTAGTACGTGCTGGGTTATCATAGCGACACACGACGAAAATTCACAGTCAAGGATAGCGCTTTTATGCGGAACGATGAGCTTCCACCACGCCGACCACGCCAACGATCACCACCGACGCCATGTTCGCAGAGAAGAAGCCGGCCCGCGACTGGCACGACCGGCATGCAACGCGCGCCACCAGTTCTCCTCGACCTGTGATTGGTCTGCCGCTGCGGTTGTTTCCAACGCAGCGGGGAAAGAAAGGCCGCCAAAATTTTCAAACATACGATCATTTCATTGGTCCTCGCAAGTACAGAAAAGAGTCCGCACGTATTTTATTCCTGCGTGATTAATAGGCGGTTCTGCCTTCTAAAACTGAAGATACTCATTCACTGATACTTCCTTAACGCCATCGCACCAAAAAGTAGCTTCCCCGAAAACCGCTTGAGTCTCCTTTAACCACTCGGCCATGACTGCGGGACGACTAGGGGGCTTCGAGATGTGGTAGTAACTCAAGAGCGGGGGATGTCATGGATGAAACGTTGCCATATAGCCGCTAAACGTCTGTACAGGAGCGGGCGCTGCGGTCAAATGCGTATATAATCGCGTTAAACTTTGCATGCATTGGCTCAACGTTTATAGACGAGAGGGCGCTGCGGTCAAATGCTCAAATGCGTACATAACCACGTTCCATACAACACATTCTCCTTCTGACATGGGTGAAAGCGAACGAAAGGCTCCGCATGCTGTGGCTCAGCGTCTACGCAGACAATCACCACCAGAGCGTCGTCCCAATCGACATCATTCACCACGTGGAGATGCGGTCAATTTTTTAATCGATTGCTAAACGGACGACTAATTACTGATTATCTTTTCTGGCAAAATTCTCGACCAGTCTTGGGGGCGTCCATGGATCAAAGCTCAAACCAGGTTGATCTCTACGGCCGCATACGACACGGGCAGAGGGTGCAGATTGCGCCATGTCTTAGGTGGCAATAAATTCATTATTGTTCAATGTTTTTTTGTTTTTTACCTTGCGATTTTTTTAAATTTATTAAATTATAAAAAACACGCAATTACCTAATGATATCGGCCAACGAAAGTTCAAAGAGTTTCTAATGGGAGGGCTAAGCCCAATCTGCAGTAGGATTTTCCTCGGTGGGTGTCCTTTAGGGCAGCGCTCCGAGGCTGCCTATCATTCCCTAAACTGGCCCCATACGGCTTGGGGCGCAGAGCCCAGAATACTGCGTTCAATTTGCACTTTGCCCCGCGAATCTGTCTAATACGTAGATAGAATCGTGAGAGCGTGTTGGTTAAACATCTTGCTATGCGAACGCCAAGAAGACAAGGGACACCCATAAACACGTCAGGCACGGACAGCGTCTGACGTGTTTTTGTGCGTCCCTTGTCTCCTTTGCGTTCGCATACCGAGATGTCTGATACGACCGCGCCGACCTTTAATGTAATTTCTTTCATTTATTTGGTCGACGGTCAAAGTGTAGCAGCGAGACGCCAATAAAACCCGTCATTCTACGGACCCACAGACCTCCTGTGTTTCTACGTAGTACCCCTCAAAATGGAAGCCCACCAAAATAGGGCAGAGCTTCTGCTGGTTCTTCCGACAATCCTTTGTTCAGATGAATTCGTCTAAGCATGACGCCAGCCTACTCACCCCCCCCCCCCCTTCTTCCCCTGTGTACGACACTGCGCAGAACCTTATCTTCTCGAGATATTTCAACTACTCATATCCCGGGTGTTTCAGCGAACGCTTTCAAAGACACCTAAAAATAGGGTGGTGGAGAAAAGAGAGAAGGCTTTTCAGAAACAAGCGGCTCGCCACGGATGACGCCGAGAATTACAAAAACATATTAATTATGTGAATAATTCACTAAAACTGACTAATTACCTGTCTAAAGGCACCACCACACTGAGGCAACATTTGGATAGCTCTTTCGGGAACACGACGAATTTGTGTTGCCTGTGAAGTGGAAACGACAAGAGGACAATAGAAAGACGACGACGAGGCAGGAGGGATTTCTGTATACCAAGAATTATAAGAACGGCCGATTAAACGGTACGAAATTTACTGCTCGGCCTATTTAATTCTTAACCGAGAAAGATCCTCGACATTTTGGTGCCGAAACCTGGGACCCTATCACATCGCAGCAGCAACAACAGTTGGGCAACATGTTGCTACCGCCCAGCAGCCGTGTTTGCCGATTCGTTGTCCAACCACCCCGTTACAACGTGCTGACGGCGGGGGCAACACGGGGAACACTCCGCCATCTTGATTCTTTACCTTCCTTCGTGTGCGGCGCGGCGCTGGAAATGGGATTCTACAAACTGCTAGTGAGTTCGAAGGGCCGGATAGCACAACGGAACATCATCAACCAGTGAGTATGATTAGAAAACTTGACACTGAAAGTATTTTCCACAATTATTTCCATCAAAATGTTCCTCATTCGCTGACAAAGCAGATAGCCCAAACCGGGGAAAGCGAGAAAACTGATATATATTCGGGATTTATGTCATCAATTAAGTATTTCTGTCCGATTCTTTCTTTTGTGAAATTGCCATTTCTATGGTAAAATTAATTTAGCACCCTTATTACTCCAAAACGTCTTTGTGGCGTGGTATTGAGCTGGAATTTGTCCTTAAAAACTGCGAAACCGACACTATAGGCCTTCGTAGCTATCGGTGGAATAAATATTTTTCAACGCTGTCTCATTTAACTTCAGCCTGCTGTCTTACCATATAATTCCCCAAAACGTCCTGGTATTTTTCAAACAAATCACGTGTCTGGTTGCTTCTGTTTTTAAGTTCCAAACATCAACAATCATGATCAGAGTGGTCGTTTTAATGCTTCGATTTTTTTATCTTTGCATTCCTGGATTAATATTATAATACTTGATTAGCGTGTGAGTTTGCATGTCATTTTATTTCACTAGCAGTAACCTGAGCTGGTCTCTCGGCAGTTTTAATTTCAACACCAGTCTGAACGTTGATGACGGAAGCTGCGACCTACTTCGACAATCGCTTTCCGTAATTAGACAGTAGAATGTTCATCAAATTAGTTTACCTGCATGACAGCCCTAATCATTGTTAAATAACGTTTTCCGAGACTTTATTGAAGACGCTTTTGACAGGCAACTGGCTCTGCCATCGAAGGTATCTCAGTTGTAGGTGTTGCTGGCCCAAAATTCGCTGAGCCAGCGATCAGGACAACGCACGATCTCCAACAGAAGTTGCTGCTGTTTTTGTTGCCGAAAGCTGTCATACCGAAGAAACATTTTCGTTTCCGTCCATGTTGCACTACTGTTGCCGCAATATGACAGGGTCGTCGGACAACACGGGGAGTGAGCAACAAGTTGCCCGACTGTTCGACAACGTGTTGTGTTGCTGTTCTCGCCGTGATTCTTCAGTGTGACAGGGCTTTAGGCAATGACAATAAGCATATGATACCAATGAGAAATTGCTAAGCTTTATCGAACACCACTAAATCAACTAATATTAGAAATATATCATTGAGAGGCAAACACTTACGGCCCCCCCCCCCCAACACACAAAAAAGCGCTTAATTTAAATATATTTTTCAATTTCGGTTACTTATCAGAGCCTTGGTCTCCTTTCCTGATGTGGGCAGACAAAACATAGGCGCACCTGCACAAGAACAAGGTATGATCAAGTTAATCATACTGTTTTTATTCCTGGTACTATCAGGTTGAATTATTAATAACAGTGTCCCTTTAATGAAATAGGCGGGACATGAGGATCTTTATCGCTATATGTATTATTTAGGCGGGGAACTTTATTTATTTACTTCCTAATTTATTTACCCCAAGGAAACTCGAGCGAATTAAATGGGGAAAAGTACAAAAAATGAATGCATAGATAGCAATAAAAAAGAAGTAGAATGCCGTTTAAAAAAAGGTTTTATGCATCTAATAATTCAAGTTTTCAGGCAATGCTACAATGACTTCTCAAACTCAAAACGCTGACATCTATGCTATTCTTTGAAAGTAATGATCAATGTATCACAGCAGAAACAAACCAGTTGGAAAGATCTTGCGTTATTTTTCGCCTTATTAGCGTGGGTCAGAAACTCCGGAAAGAGTAGCACGCCCATAACAGGGCTGAGCTTTCGGCTTACTTTCGCCGCAACGTTTTTTTATTTGTTTGTTTTGTTTTTTACCAAAAAGAAACAGGCACGCTGCGATGTTTAAAATAAGAGTGAGGAAAGTCTCAGCGTGGCTCGTATCTCAGAGATAATACGGGCAAACAAATTGCTCGACAATATAAAGATCATCCATCGGAACCTGAGCCCCACAAATGAAATACTGCAAGCTTGGCATCGCTTTCTGTTTTTTTTTTTTTTTTGGTTAAGATCTTATTTTGGCAATACCAAACCATTTTGTGTTTGCGGCTTTTAGTATAAAAACTGACAAACCACGGAAAGCGCCGAGCTTCTAGCGTTTTATAAAAAGAGTAAGCAACCCAACTGGTTGTTCTAAGGTTTACAGGGAAATTCATTTCGGGAGCATTAAATTGTTTTGTGTTGAACACTTTAGTTGATATGAGTCAAACCCTTTAATATTTCGTTTTGCGAAAGAAAACGAGACCATAAAGATAAAACGTTGAAGAGAAGCAATTTGAAGTTTTGGCGATCCTAGCTTGCTTTCCTACATTTTCGTTTTATTTGTCTACAATTGTCCGTATCTGCGTTTCTGGTTAGGTATTTTTCTGGGTCTTTTGATTTTATATCTTGCGGTCAATCTCTTGCGGAACCTTCAAAGGGAAGCTAGGGCAGAGGTTTGCAACATAACAAATGTTGTTTTGTAGCTTATATTTTAGAGGTTGTGCCATACCAGGGACTATAAAAAGAAGTCAAGAAAAAGATTTAGAGCTGAATTTCTTCAAACGCTGATGTATATACAAACGGTCCTTCTCCCGTAGAGTGATAGCTTGTTGGAATAAATATATTTATATTCGGGACGTCAAGCTTCGGAAGGCATACGGAACGTTTAAGTTTGTAGCCTTGCAATGATAAAATATATATATATATATATATATATATATATATATATATATATATCATATAATAGTATATTTAAATGTTAAAATAGATCGAATATTGCTAAAAGCATGTCATATTTGGGGCAACGCACCTTCCTAACAAACAAAATTTCTAAAAATATTACGTATAAAATACTTCCTTTTCCTATTCCAACCACAACAGAAGTTGATACCGCAAGTAATTTCGTGACACTAGAAAAATGGTGGTGTATTATGTATGGGAATGATTCATTTTAAGAAGAACGTAAATAATACCACATAATCGTCACCCTAACCACATGCACCACATCAGAACTCATACTCTGCGTTTTATTAGTTCAATTGTGAAAATATTGCACAGATAAAGGAATCGTACTGGCGAAGTCCACTAGAAGAAACAAGCTTTTCTTAGATAAAAATAGTAACCTCTACTTACGTTTAAATTACGGACCCGAAAAAAGTTTTAAACTTCAGTTTCCTAAATTTTTACAAATGTTTGCCCAAGCGGAGTTCCGGTGGGAAAGATGTAGGCGGTTTTCTTGAGATTCAATCATACATTACTTGAATAAAGCGGGGTGTGTTATTTTAATTGGAATAAATTCATTTAAAAAAAATAGTGGAAGGTAGAATTATTTTGAAAATTGATTCTCAATAAAAAAAGCAGCATCGATATGCAAACTGTTGTGTCATTATGCCCCGCCTTAGCTTACTACACTGTACTCCCGGACAGCTCTTCCAGAACAAGTGAATAGTGCGCGTGCACAGCCTTGATGGGCGTTCGCTCAAGACGCGCAATCGCACGTACGCCTATAGCTTTGTTGTCAAAGAGCACGCTTTGCAGCAGCTGTGCATGGGCACCATAAATGACCGACCTTCAGTTCTTTGATTCCTCTTATTACGTTTACTTCACTTCATCTTTACCGTAGCAGGTCAGGTTATTGCCATTTTAGATTCAACTGTGTCTTCTCCAGCACTGGCCTTTGTGGAGACTCGTTAACGACCGATTCAATGGCTCGGTATCTCGGTGAGACAAGAGAAAGTCAGCAATGGCGGCTGTAATGTGGCGTGTCCGCAAAGCGTCTATCGTGTGGTAACTGTGGCTTAGCGTAACTACCAGTCGTCGTGCCCGTGCAGGCCCGAACTGGATACAGACTCACTGTCTTACAGCCTGTCTAGTGAAGCATGACAGCACCCATGATTGCAATGGCGACACTGCCACATAGTTCTCTGGAAGCGCCACTAGATGGCCGGGAGCTGCGCCGCATCGCGGCCGTAAGTACGGAAGTTTGTGAAGCGCGTGCTGAAGAGCCGTTTGGTTCAGCTTACTCGGTCTGTTTACAACCCTCGTGGAGAACCAAGACATCTGCCTTTTACTTTCTGTCTTTCGGCCAGATGCCGACTGCTTAAGAACGGGTTATATTCCGGCTTTCATGTGCGCAGGCAAGAGGTCCTTCGAAGACTTATAAAACACTTCGAGCACGGCTCCAGGGACTAGATTGTTTGTGCAATATCCCGCTACATAATCCCCAGGCTTGGAGTGCCTGCTGCACACAACCGCAGATGGAGATTTATCCCTCACAATAACGTTATCCCTTGGTACCCTCTTCTTTCCAGCGGTGCTTAGCAATTCATCGCGGGGTAGTTGGAGAAGGAACACGCCAGAAACTATCCCTAATGTCGACTTGTTATTCGGGACGCAATAAGAAAATTACTGAGCCACTGGAAACAGAACCCCTTGAGCAGCAAGGTGGGACAACGAGAATAGTTGGGTCGCAGTGTCCCCACGAAAAACAAATGCGTATGTTTTCTCCTGCGATGTAACAGGCCGTACGATAAAAAAGCGCGCGTATCCAGTCGGACCGTGGTCCATGTAACAAGGCTGTTGGTGTTGGCGTGTTTACGGACCTACTTTTACGGCTTCTTTATACCGCCACGCGCTGTAAATTCTTCATTCGCACGCGCACAGCTCTCTGTTATAGCCGCTAGGTGCCGTCGATTTTTCTGGAGTCGTCATTAACGGTATGATAAGAACACCACGTCCTGGTATGGAGAGTCAGAGAATACAATTAGTGAATAAAAATAATTAATTGTCAGTAAACATGAAGGCTTGCGTTATCATATCGTTATCATCATCATCATCATCATGTATCTTTATTGCGCCCATAAACGACCAGAAGTCTGTAACGCGGCACTGGTATATAAAAGTTAAGAAAATAATCATACACAAATTCTTCATGCCGAAGTATTCATCCATGAATTCATAGGAAGAACAGAAATCAATGCGAGCAACTTATGTACGTAACTAAGAATAAAATAGCATATTATGCAATTGTCTTTTGAATTCAACAGAGTTATTGAAAATATCTAAGTTTTCATTTCCACAATTATTGTCACAAATCTGCATTCTAGATAAAGGCGATGACATTAGGTTGTTCTGAGTGTAAAAAGTAAAAGCAGTCCTATTATAAACGAGGTGGAACATTAAAATTAATTTTGCATAAAACCTCGGAGTATATATCATTATGAATTACTCTGTGCAAAAATACTATATCACGTGTCAGCCTTCTAGCGGATAAAACTTGAAGCCCTAATTTAGCAAGGAGAAGTTCATAAATTTAAAATTGTCTTTTGACAAATTATTTTTCATAAGCTATACGCACCAGGCGTCTCTCAACAGACTTTATTAGTGCTTCATAATGTGCTCTAAGAGAATTCCACACTTACGAACCAAATTCTAATCTAGACCTGACAAGGGAGCAAAACAAGCGGAGCAAGCAAGCATGGCCCACAAAATGTCGAGTTATACGAGTTATCACTCCCAGCAATCTAACTGGGGTACAAATCTGGCTGACGTGGGAGCTGAACGATAGCCAACTATCAAAATGCACGACGAGATCACGAATAAGAGACACTCCTGAAATAATCTTACCGTCAATCAAATATAAATATGACACAGGGTTTTGTTTTCTACTATACGAAAAAACCTTAGTTTTTTCAGGATTAGTTATTAAAAGATTTGCCATACACCAATCAAGTATACACGACACATTATTCTAAAGAAGAACACAGTCATCCCTCGAACGAATTCTCAAAAAGAGTTTGATGTCGTCAGCAAATAGCAAGGCCGATTGAGTTTGAATTAGCAATGCAAAAATAATCAGAAAAACTGTCTGAAGTACGAATGATGCAACGCCGGTTAGTCAGATATAGCTTTTGAACCAATTTACGAGCACAGGAGAAAATCCGTTCTGCGATAGATTATGCAAGAGCAAGGCATGATTAACTTTGTCAGACACCTTGGAGAGATCAAAATAAATAACGTCAACCTGACCATGACTATGAACGTAGGGCGCTTAATAATCGAGAAAGGTACATACATTCGTCTCAATTGAGCGTCTCTCACAAAAACTATGCTGAAAGGCAGTAATGCGTTGATTGAAATAAAAAGACACACGTGTGTGCACTAAAATCTCAAATACCTTTGCAAAAGCATATAGCAGAGACACAGGGCGATAATTGTTTCCGTTAGAAGTACTCCCAGCCTTGTGTACTGGAACAACAAACGACTCCTTCCTAACATATGGAAAACACCCCGTACACAAGATAATATTAAATATATGTTCTAAGACAGGCGCAAACACATTCGGACAACCCTTGACAATAAAGTTGGGAATCGAATCTATGACAGTTTATAATTTCGGTTTCAGTTTTTTTATGGCCTCCGTTATTTCGTGAAGAGTGACTCTGTTAATCATGAAGACGTCTGAGTTGGGGATTATTTAAAACAATGCACTATCTACAGGAACATCCGAAGAAAAGCAACCATTAAAGTGACTTGCGAATTATGTTAGCAACGCCTTTAGGGTCAGACAGATATCCTGAATCACTCTTTAAGCTGATACCCTGTCCACTGCGTCTCGTGTGCTCTTTGGCCAATTTCCAAAGTTTATCTGGATTGTGTTACAAACTATCTTCCACTGTTCTCCGATAAACACGCTCGTCATACATAAAGAACTTTTTCACGAGAGAGCGATAGATGCTAAACCTAGCGTAACACGTTTTTGCAGCGTTTTTCTTGTACATTTTATGACAGTGGGCTTTTTTGCAGATATAGTGAATCAGATCTTTTGAATACCACGCAGGCTACTTTTTGGGCTTGGATGATCGCTGAGGTATAAACTAAGTGCTTCCATTTTTCACTGCTGCTGTGAATGATTTCACCGCTGAATCAGCTGAAACATCCTCTAAGATGGGCAACCAGTTAAAATCTTCAAAATACTTATAAAGGCCAAAATAGTCGCCTTCTTTTAAAGAGTAATACATGGAGCTTTCACTAGCTGCTGCTTTTAAAGAACCATAAAAAGTTAGAGTAAACGGCGGGTGATAGACGTCAGCCTTTACAAGGGGAATTTCGGCCAACGTTATGCCGTGACTGGGATATTTTGAAAGTAAGAGGTTTAGAACATTTTCAGCACTATTACCATAGTTGTTAAATTGGTACAGTTCATGAACATGTATGAAATTCAAAAGGTGAGCCGATTTTATTTAAACGTTGTGGTTCTGGAACGATGTAGCCAGAAATCTTTAATCATAAACGTTGTCAGCGCTTTTTTTGTGTGGTGCATTCATTTTTAAATTAGCAAAGCACTTCATTTTATGGAATGATTTTTTTAAACATAAAAGCTGACGTGGGCTGCAGCTTCGAACAAGAGTATTGCTGCTTCGAAATAGAAGACTACAGTTCTGAACTAGAGGGTCTAATATACTATGGGCTCACACCTATATGCATTGTAAATATATTATATGTATGGTCAAAAAGTGTCGCCAGCCAACAGACCAGAATTATAAGAAGTGTGAAAAGATATTGCATGCTATTCACTCTAAAAGCTGTGCAGAAAGAGCGGTTCAACCGACGGCGTTATTAAATTGCGCTTCCATTGAGTGTTATTCATCAACTCACCGTCTATATTCTGCCATATTTCGCAGAAGACAACTTTGAGCGCTGAACTTGCTCAAATATTGATATAAGAGAGAGGTATCCGCTGAATGATGCAACCTGCACGTGAAACACCAATAAAATCCCCGATGCAGCGGAGTGACCTCCAGGTATGCATTCGAGAATTATAACGTCGGAGACACGTGCGTTTAGGTTCTGTTTGAAATGACTATCAAATTGAATGCTCACGGAGGCAGTAAAGGGTGGTTTTATACTTATAATGGTTTTTCATCCGACAACGGTTAATCGCGTTTGTCCATCCAAACGAAAAACAATCAGACCAAGGAGGAGGAGCACCGAGGGAAAAAGCTGCATGATGCAGCTTAACAAGTCCTCGGCCCCCCATCCTTACATTTGGCAGCAGTGGCACAGAAAACAAAACAAAAAGACAAAAATGCATGTAAAAGAATATTCACAGAAAAAGAATACATACACGTAAAGCACAGTTCAATACAACAAAAGAAGGCAATACATTTATGGTAGTATTGTCTAAAAGGTAAATATCATACATTTGCTACACAGTCATATTAGAAGAAAAGAATGCTCGAATGTCTTTAAATGACATGGTAAGAAGGTGGATGTTTTTGGTGTGAAGTAAGTCGGGTAGCCTAGGTAGTGTACTTGATGTCATTTGCTCGCCATATGTTGTTTTGTAATTTTGCAGCATCGAGTACTCCGTGTTACGAGTGGAATATGAGGTCACTCTTGGTGTTAGGGACGCGAGTTCCAGAAATTTACGAGCCTTTTTTTCTACATGTGATTTATAGGTTATACACAGTCGATATTCATAGAGACACATGACAGGCATCAGACTCAGGCTCTTAAAAGAGGCGCGCTGGGATGGTCATATGGAACATTACAAATGTTTCTTAAAAACTTTTTGAAGGACAAATATTTTATTTAAATTAGCATTTGTTGTATTTCCCTAGACTAGATGGCAATAGTTTACATGGGAAAGAAATAATGCATTATAAACTAGTAATTTCACATGTTTTGGCAAATTATGGCGGTGACCGTATATCGCTCCAACCACGCGTGACAGCTTTACCGTTAAATAATTCACATGCTCGTCCCATCTCATTCGATCTGTGAAGATGAGACCAACGTTTTAAAACTAGAAATAACTTCTATTATTTTTCAATTTAGGATAGTATTGCTGGTAATATTATCATTCTTGTTTCTTGGACGAAATAAAATGGCTTTTGTATTGCTCTCATTAATTTTTAAGGAATTAGAACTACTCCAAGTAACTAGGTCCTTGAGAGTTTTATTTGGTTTAATTACTAATTCGTCGCAGCAGTTGCCTGAAAAAAATAAGCTCGTGTCGTCAGTATAGATTATATATTTAATATCTGGGTTTACGTTTACAATATCATTCACATACAGGTTAAACAAAAAGGTCCCAAGAAACTCCCCTGCGGACCACCGGATAAGATTGGTTTTACATCAGAACAGAAGCCGTTAATATGAACATATTGTTTTCGATGCGATAGTTACGACGTAGTTAAAGTTGAGGCATAACCACGAAATCCGTACAATTCCAGCTTTCTGATTAACAGATTGTGGTTTAAATGATCGAATGCTTTGCTGAAGTCGATGAAAATTCATAGTGTCATCTTTTTATCTTCAAAACTGCGCAAAATGTAGTCTTTTTGTTCTAAAAGTGCAAGTTCCGTAGATCGGTCTTTGCGAAATCCAAATTGTGACGAAGTGATTATATCATGCTTATCAGAAAATATAACTAGGCGCGAATGCAGAATTTTTAGAGCGCAGCTCTTTGGCGCCCATTTCTGGCTTGAGCGGCGTCGGCGTCGCCGTCGCCGTCGGCGTAACCGCGCGGTGCATTATGAGGAAATTTTCCCGAAGGAAACCTCCAGGAGGGTCCTCGCCGAAGGACCTCGGGTTCCTTCGGGAGGACCTCGGGAGGGCCTCGGGTTCCTTCGGGAGAACCTCGGGAGGACCTCGGGTTCCTTCGGGAGGACCTCGGAAGGACCCCGGGTTCCTTCGGGAGGGACTTCGGGAGGACCTCGGGTTCCTTCTGGGAGGACCTCCGTGGAGGACCTCGGGTTCCTTCGGGAGGACCTCGGGGGGGGGGGGGGGTCGCGTGCACGTGACCTGGGGAGGTCACGTGAAGATGACGTCATCAGTGACATCATCAGTGATGATGACGATGCGGATGACGATAACGTCATCAGTGACGTCACTGGTGACGTCAGCAGTGATGCTGACGTCATCGTCACGTGACCCCCAGGTCACGTGACTCCCCCCGAGGTCACGTATCCCCCCAGGTCACGTGATCACCAGGTCACGTGACCCCCAGGGT
Source organism: Ixodes ricinus (assembly GCA_037355805.1). Lineage (NCBI taxonomy): Eukaryota > Metazoa > Arthropoda > Arachnida > Ixodida > Ixodidae > Ixodes > Ixodes ricinus. Next base: position 7,582 of record JAZHYW010010887.1, on the reverse strand, counting down.
CACGTGACCCCCGCCCCGCGAGGTCAACTGACCCCCGTACCCTTCCCTTCTCCTCCTCAAGAGCTGCGCTCTAATTCGGCGTTACAGGGAGTTGTAAACGGCTTTCATTTTTTCAAGCCCTTTCGCCATGCTGTCGAATTACGCCATGCTGTCGAATGGCGTAATTCAACCTTCTAGCCTTGTCATTATTGTAAATAAAACTAATAGAGCATTTAGATTCTGCATCAATCACCAGCACCAGAACAAATTAACGCGTAAGGACGCTTAAGTATAAACCGCATGTAAGCGATTTGGCAAGCAACTAGACAAGCGTTGGCGACCCGCTTCGGATGTCGCTCGGCCAGTCGTGAGACGAGGCAAACCGCAGGAAAGCGACGGGAGCAAGCGACTAAGCCGATGACCGACGTTTTCTAAAAATCCAAAAACCGAGCGACGTGACGGGCGACCGTGATAAATCGTCGTCGCTCGTCGCTGACTCTCGTCGCTGACTTATTTTCGCTGTCACTCTTCGCTCGCTAAATCGTTTGCATGCGTTTCAGCCATTTTTTAATAATATAAATGTATTCACTGTTCCATGTGACGCGGAATACAGTTTCTACGGTGGAAGTAAAATGGGAGAAACGATTCGATATGTTAATTCGCTGAGTACGTGGCATTTATATTTCAATGATACCTGTCGTAGTTTATTCATTGAATTTATATAATTGGCGAACATTCTTGCCTGTGTGTAATGTAAGCGACGATTTGGGTTTGTACATTGGTAACTAAAAGCACAAAAATTTCAGTAAAGATAAAAATAAACGCGACGGCGAAATCGTTTATGTGTCAACACAGCATTGTCAAAACTGACGTAGTTACAACTCCGCTCTTAGAAAGTACAAGTTTTTACATTCCGTTGAGGGTAAAACTTGTATCGTCGCAGATGTGCCTCATGAATGTATCAACATAACAATAAACGCGGCTAAAAGAGTACCCTAACTTTGGGACTCTCCGCGTTTCAAAATTTAACATTTTGCTGCCAGCACTATAAAAAGTACCAGAGATGTAAACAGAGGATCATTTTTTGGTAAATAGAACTTGTTCCCAACAGATTGCACGGGGTTTGATGGTGGGACATGAATGCTGCGAAAGCTTACTGCCAGAGGCTATTAGCGGCGAGATGTTTCGGTGGCGCCCTGTTTGGTTACCTTTCGTGACGTCATTACCTTGTGAACAACAAGTTCGATGGTGTTTGTAATGGGCGTGGTGGAAGCCTGAAATCATAGCGCTCTCAAAGCAGCACTGCAAATACCGTCAAAATTGAAGTTCTTACATTCCTCTTATTGCCGTCGATGAAACATCCATTGCTGACGTCAGAGTCAGCTTTCGGCCAATTGTGGTGGGCATACCACAGCGACGCTTTCGATCGCTCACATCGCCAATAAAGGCAACACTTACGGAAACGCCCGCGAGGAATTCGGCGGGCGTGGTTGACGGGCTCTGAGCTTGAGCTTGGCGCCAGCCAACCACGGCGGTCAAATTCATTGTCAACTTTTTGGTCAAGTGTCTATATTAGAGCCCCAATAGTGACTGAGAAGGAATAAAGAAATCTCGCCACATTCTTTGCATTTTTAGACTACCTGCTTCACCTGCAACTTTTGTAACATGTGATACGACTCACACCGCTGGAGAACACCAAGTTATTTGAATAGCAGAAAACGTTAACGTTGAAATCAGTGTTGTACACGTTCCTCGATAAAAGAAACGAAAGATGGTTCCTCGTTCCTTCTGATTTTTGGAACGCGTTCCCTTTACAAGTTCTATATCTGGAAAAGGAACTCGTTCCAGTTACAGTTAAAAAACGAAATATATCGTTAAATATACGTTACATTTGTGTTTTGATGATTACCATATTTAGTTAGATGGAGGAAAGTATTTTTTATCTATTTTATCAAATGGGAACATACAAAAAATTTTAATCCCGTGATGAAAGAGCATCTGGAGGAGAAAACAAGCGCAAGCAGGGTTTCATTTGTTGATATATTCGACTTTTAAAATCTCTGCTTTTCATCATATTCTTGTTTGTGGTGGGCGATTCAGACGAGCCAAATGAACTGTTATACCACACTCCATGAGCATTTCACGACAACCTCATACGTTTCCTACTAACAGAGTTCCTTGTTCGGACTTAACAACGGTTGCTCCTCAATGTTTCTGTCCTCCGCAAGACGAGCAAGTGAAGAAGAGGGTAGGGCTTTTGGAACCTCAGTCTTGAAGACTAAAAGTCCTTTGCGAAGGTTGGATTCGTTGTTCAGTTTGAAAGGGGAGGAGAGGGGGGGGGGGCAAGGGGAGATTGAATAAAGGCTAACTTTGGTGTAGCTTTTAAGTAACCGATGTGGGGACACAAGGGTGTGTTCGATGTGTGGTTACCTGTTCCTTTGTTGTAACTGTAGGTATCTTTGTGGAAGTTCAGTGATGGCTGTAGTCGGCCTTAGATTTCTAGATTTATGAGGATTCGTGGAAGCAAAGGAAGTAGAAGAGTTTGAAACATCTCTCCCTGTATTTTCCTTCGACTAAAACTTCGCTTTTTGTATCGCAGTTTTAGACACTGAAGAAAAAATGAATGACCACTATTTCTACTGGAGCCGACTGGTACCAAGCGAGGACCACATAAAATAAATTCTAATATAAGTGACCAAAAAGTTAACGAGATCCTGCTCTTTCTAAAGATATTGTTTTTTCTACTTTTAAAATATCACTCATAGAAATAAATAAAATGATCTCACTGGACGAAAATAGGAACGCGGTTCCTTTTTCTGTTCCAGTAAGAATGTACCGCGTTCCCGTTCCACCGATAGAAAACAGAACGGCGGCGTTATTTAGTCCCTCCTAAACGGAACGCATTCCAGGAACGCCGTTCCTTGGAACGCCGTTCCGTACAACACTGGGTTCAACAAATTAGGATATTTCCATAACATTTGGTCGAACTATTCTCTGCAGAAAGATACTGGCAAGCGAATGTCACTTTGATGTCATATTCTAGTTCTGTCGAATAACGTTCTCAGGTAACAGAAAACGCAAGCCAGGGCGAGCTATTTCTCAAAGCTGCAAGCTTGTTTTTGTGCTTGTTAGAGTTTGCCAACATACACCCTATTTTGCATTGGTACATCTTGTATGCCTTTAAGCATTTTCGATTGAATGCTTACAGTTAGTGAGCTCCATCACCGGAGTTATTAGTCTTGGTGAGTCGCTCTCACGGAGTAAGTACGTACCTCAGTCTGCAGAGACTGTCTCAAGCGCAAAACTTCAGTAGCACTCGACTCACGCGTGACGATGTCCCGTTTACGTGGACGGAAGAGCAGCAGTGTGCTTTTGAAGAGCTTCAAAGTCGCCTGCAGTCGGCACCAGTTCTCGCACACTTCGACGAGCTCGCAGAGACCGAGATCCACACTGATGCTAGCAACGTTGGCCTCGGAGCCGTTTTAGTCCAGTGGCAAGATGGAGTCGAACGGGTGATTGCGTATGCCAGCCGCTCACTGTCCAAAGCAGAGACTAACTATTCGACCACGGAAAAAGAGTGTCTCGCAATCATTTGGGCCACCATCAAGTTTCGCCCCTACCTTTATGGGAGGCCTTTCAAAGTAGTCACCGACCACCATTCTCTATGCTGGTTGGCCACCCTCAAAGATCCTTCCGGGCGTCTCGCGCGCTGGAGCCTGAGACTTCAGGAATTCGAAATCACCGTCGTGCACAAGTCGGGGCGAAAACACAACGACGCGGACTGTCTCTCTCGTGCTCCTGTTGACCCTGCTCCGCAAACCGATGAAATGGACGACGCCTTTCTCGGAGCTATTGACACTGCGATTATGGCCCAACAGCAACGAACAGACCCCGAGCTTCGTGCTTTAATTGAGCACCTGGAAGGCCGTGATACGCCTGTACCAACCGCATTTTCTCGAAGTCAAGGTTCATTCTGCTTAAAAGACGATGTTCTGTACAAGAAAAATTTCCAGCCAATCGCGGCCTCATACGTTCTTGTCATTCCGACTGCCCTTCGCGACGAAATTCTTTACGCCAGCCACGACGAGCCAACGTCGGGACACCTTGGTTTTGCCCGCACACTCGCGAGAGTCCGTAGGAAGTACTACTGGCCTCGAATGTACGCGGCTGTACACCATTACGTAAGGACATGCCGCGAGTGCCAGCGGCGTAAGACGCCGCCTGTGAGGCCCGCCGGCCTTCTTCAACCAATTGACCCGCCGTCAGCACCATTTGAACAAATCGGAATGGACTTGTTGGGCCCTTTTCCAACCTCGTCCTCAGGCAACAAGTGGATCATCGTTGCGACGGACTACCTGACGCGGTACGCCGAGACACGGGCACTCCCCAAGGAACCGCATTAGAGGTGGCAAAGTTCTTCGTCGACACCGTCGTCTTGCGTCATGGCGCTCCAAAAGTGGTTATAACAGATCGTGGTACTGCATTCACAGCTCAGCTCACGCAAGACATCATGAGGCTAAGTCAGACGACTCACAGAAAAACTACAGCATATCACCCGCAAACTAACGGCCTCACAGAGCGCCTCAACAAGACAATCGCCGATATGCTGTGCATGTACGTGGACGTCCAACACAAGACATGGGATGAGATTCTTTCCTACATCACGTTCGCGTATAATACGGCCCCACAGGAAACAACGGGTTTCACGCCATTTCGACTAGTTTACGGACGCGAGGCAACGACTACGCTGGACGCCATGCTGCCTCACTTCCCGGACATGATAGATGCCGACGCAGATATCTTCGCGCAACGTGCAGAAGAAGCTCGTCAACTGGCGAGAGTACGAATCCGCCGACAGCAGCTCGTCGACGCCCGCCGCTACAACCTGCGCCGCCGGGACGTCCGATTTCGACCGGGGGATCAAGTATGGGTTTGGACACCTATCCGACGTCGAGGGCTCAGTGAAAAACTTCTGCGAAAGTACTTCGGCCCCTACAAGGTTCTTCGTCGCCTGAGTGACCTCACATACGAAGTCATTCCGGATGGTGGACATCTTTCCTTCCGACGCTCCGCACGTCCAGAGGTCGTCCACGTGGTCCGGCTAAAGCCCTACTACGCCAGAGAATAGACACTTCTCACGCTGCATTTATTTTTGTTTAAGCATCGGGACGATGCTTCATCGGAAGGGGAGGGCAGTGCCACACGCTAGACGCACCGGCGGATGGCACAAGCTATCACATTAAGATAAGCACGTGACATCGGGCAGTGCCACACGCCAGACGCACGGGCCGGTCGCACGAGCGTCTGGCGCTCGTGCCATCGCGTGACTGTGAGCTTTGTTTTTTGGGACATTCTTTTCATCTACTCCGCTGGGGCTTGACACTGAAGTAAAGAAGTTAAAGTTTTTGTTGTTCCACGGGGCCGAACTCTTTTGGTGTTGTACATAAAGTCGTGACAATATATATATATATATACATATGTGTGTCAGGGTGTTTCACGTAAAATTAGCCAAGCATTAGAAATAGGTTGGTGTTTTTTAGGGACACGAAACGAAAGGAATACATTTTTTTAATTGTTTGGGTCAAGTCAGGCTTTTTGTACTTTGCCAAATTATTAATTATGAAGACTAATTAATAATTCTGAAATATTTAATTTGGAAAAAAATCTTCAATAACACAGTTATAGAGCGACAGTAGGGGTGAAGCCTTGGGCTTCACATTACTGAAAACTACTAAAATTATATATATATATATATATATATATATATATATATATATATATATATATATACACATATACAGGGTGTTTCAGAGAACTCAGGCCAACTCACTCCTGCGAAAACTACTCATCGCAACTAAAAAAGGCTTGTGTCGTTTTGGTCCTCGGCCAGGGGCCCATTTAGAAAATATTAAAGTCCGGGATAATTTGGTTGTTACTTATTTTTGCGTAATTCACTTTCTTAATATTGTGTTTAAGGGCATTGTTTCAATTAGAAAATTGCTCAGCATCATCAAAAAACACTAAATCGACAAATTGCAGAAGGATAAAAGGCACGCGAAGCATTTAACAGCTTTGTGAAAAACCGCACAAATTAGAATAGTTTTTAAGTTTCAGTTTGCTATCGAGCGCATCTCGGTCCCCGGCGGCATCGCGCCTCGCCGAGAGATAGGGCAACCAGACTTCTTGCGTCGCGCGATGACAGCGCAGCAGAGGTTGGTTGCACTATCTATCTCTGAAAGGCAAAGTGCAGAAACGGGTGCAATAAATTACAGTGCAGGAAATTACATTGGTGGATTCTTAAAGAATCCGATAGCATTACCGTTCGGAAACGCCACGCATGTCGCCGTTTGGGAATCCTAACACTGACCCCATTACGAGGCCAAAAATAGGCAGCATAAAGGAGGGAAGAAAAAGAAAGCAAAAGGAGAGAAGTGAAGGGGTCAGCGTTAGTGTTTCCCAAAGGAGGATGTCTGTGCAGTGGAGTCAGTAAAAAGGGGGGGGGGGACTGGCCCCGGGTTCAGCACTCAGGGAGGTGCGCCGGCCGTGAAAGGGGGGGGTTGCGGCGGGGAACGAGGGGGGGGGGAGGGTTGCTGCGGCGGTCCATTGCCCCGGGTACCGGTGGGTTAGCATGACCCTGAAAACGCCGGTCCCTTGCCCCGGGTGCCGTATGGGTTAGCATGGCCCTTGAAAACGTATGGGTTGTGGTTTTCAAGAGTACGCTAACCCATTCCCCAAAAATCCGCCAATAGATATTTCTTTGATTTTTTTCACCATTTGGCGCCTCATTATGTGACGTCACAAACCTGAGAAATATAGTTTGACTACAACAAGCTGCTATCATATTTCGCGTTCTACATTTAGTCGTTGAATTTAAGGTCCATTTAGCACTGTAAGTTTTCTTTTTATCAGAGCGATTTTGTATTCATCAAGTTATAAAATACAGAAAAATCGAGAGTGTAGGTTCAATCACGAGCCTCAGTTTTTTAATTCGTAAACACCAAGATAACGGTGCGTGTTTGATAATACATGTGCTCGATAAAAAGAACACTAAGCAAACGAATGTTGCCTGCAAGAATAAGGGCTGGAGTGCACATACATGATCTGTTACTAGCGGGTGCTTCAGAAGCCCAAGTCAGTGAGCTAGAGAGGAGAGCTCCAACTAATCTCGAGGCTCCTCGAGCAAAAAAAAAAAAAAAAAGAAAAGAAAAAAAAAAAGCTACAAAAATAAAGAATGACCAAACTCGGGGAAACGAATGTGTGGGTAACTTGCAAGTGGACGGATTTTGGACGCTTAGGGAACCATTGCCAGTTGCTGTTGAGTTCTCATCCTTCCTTCGATCAGTTGCCAAAGACATCGCACTCTCTGCACGTTGAAACGCGTCAATCTTTTAAAGAAAAGATTCGAATGAATCTCTTACCTTCCGGCAGATGACAAGAGAAGTTTTTTTTGAGCAGTTAAGAACAAAATATGATTCTGAACTAAGCTATCGCTTTGTTGCGAATTACGATGAAAATCCAGCGGACCGAGACATAAATTTTCGTACCATGGAATGTTTGCGAGTTTTCCATAATGTGTAGAAGAAGCGAGTTATGCAGCCTATCA